>JAAMPI010001070.1:0-20330 GCA_013054445.1 Cudoniella acicularis
CTGCTTGAGAAGGGCGCGGATCGTAGTATAGAGTGCAAAATGGCTGGAGTATCCTACAATTAGCATTATTCACTAGACATGACGGTGTGGAACAGCTTTTGGTGATATATGGAGCACCTGAGCCAGAAGACTTGTATGGGTTTCAGCAGATGTTTTTGGTAAAACATTTTGTTTGATATGGTCGCTGCAGAACTTCTATTGGCCATCACGGCATTGTCCGTTGTGAATGGTAGTAGTTGTATGCTATAGCCTTCTCTCAAAAGTATCCTTAGAATTCGTATTGCATGGTGGAAATAGATCAATGGGAGCAATTACTGAATATGTGTCAGCGCTTGGTAGTGTATATTTTTTAGATTAGAATCTTTACCCCTCGTTTTCTGATTTTCCCTGACACCTCCCAGGTATTTTCATCTTGCTGCTTGAAGGCACTCAGGATAGCTCTGGCCTCTTCGAAATCTTCCTGATTGTCTCTCTTTAGCCCATATGAATTCATCATATCGTTCAGGTCCTTGAAAGCCTGCAGCTTTGACCGATTGTGATATAGATCTATCTTTCGGTTGGATGTTGGTGGGGGGTTTGCACTTCAGCCGGGTATTTCATTCGCTCTTCTCGTGGCGCAACAGGAAACTTGAGGACGGTCGTCTCGTCGAAGGTGGCAACGTAGCCATTCGCGCCGGCGGCGATAAAGGAGCGGATTCCCCTTGGATACCAAGGCTGAAAATCGTAGAGGTTCATCGTTCTGGGCAGAGCGCAGAACAGTTTGAACGGAGAGAAGAATTTGGTTTCGTGCGCTTAGTGAGAGTCATTGAGGTATAGTAGTGATATTAGGCAGCTAATCGAAGATCGACGCCAGAGGAACCACTCGCCAAAAGTTCGTCGCGACAGAGGTTGAGGTAAAGGGTTTAATTTGATTTGCATCTCTATTTGGGGCTCGTGTTCGCCTTGGGCTTCCTCTACAAATGGAAGGTTTAAGTTGGGTTGAGGGTCATTCTTGGCTTTGACCTCTTTTCGTGGAGTATGTTCTTTGTATTCGGTTTTAATGAAGATCTGTGTTAGAGCTTCGTTATAACCGCGGTAAATAGTGGATGGGCTCATGTAACCTAGTAGATAGCTTACAGATTCTGCGTCACAATGCTCTAACTTTATTTCCCGTTTTATCAATTTGGCGCTCGATGGACTTGTAGGAGCATCGGAATTGAAGGAGGTTTTGGAGGATTTCGTATGACGAGGTGTCGCGTTGCAATTGGCGTTGGATATGGCTTTGCGCTTCAAAGGCATTTTTAGGTCGAATTCGAGGACAGGATGGATTAATTCCCTGGGTTGAGGAAAGAATGCGAAAGGTCATTGATGGGTGCTGGGGGAGATTGGATGATGGACGGGTTGTGGTGATGTGAGGTCAGTTCTAGCGTGACGCGTTTAGAACGCGTTGATCTACACACTCACGTGATACTCAAAAGATTTTTAGAAATAGAAAGTTAAGAGAAGAAGCAGTTTAATCGGCTGGCTTAATGCTAGATCCCTATGACACCGTTAATTGTTAGTTCTGTCACGGAACCAACAGCTTGGAGGTAAATAATGTGTGAAAATGTAAGTCAAAGTCAAAATTGATTTGTTTAAAAGCAGGTATGTTGGGCATTAAAGCCGATATCTAAAACCAGGTACATTGTAATCCGTCGCGTCGTCGTCGCTTTTTTGAAGCAATATCGGTTCCTCGTCGATTAAATCCTCCAAGACTGGTTGCTGGCTCAAGCCTGAGGTTCGCTCAGCGATATCTCGTTTCTTGTTGATGCGAATTAGGAAGAACCTCATAAATAGGCTTGTGAGAGAAACTAGAGCATAGGATATAGCAATAGATTTGAAAGCGGTGGGGTAATGCGGTGCTTCAGATTTGTGGAAAAGTTGGGGGCCGATTCTGAGATTGTCAGTTAATGTATGTTCATGAAAACAGGGATGAAGAGAATTCTTACATGTTTCCACCGCAGAACGAGCAGAACATCAATGCCGTAACAGTCATTTTCTTAGTCACGCCTCGAAAATTCGACCCAACCAAAGCGATTGTCAACGGCATCACACCATGCGAGAAGCCTAATAAGTAGTACCCCGTCAGTTTGATCCATGGGTTAGGACCCCAATTCATGAGGGCGCTTCCGATGACAGGTGGGATTGTCATGGTCGAGATGAGAATGGTGGATGTGTTTCGATGAAGTGTAGCGAGGCGACCGGAGACGAGAATAGTGGTTAGTGAGATGACAGAGGAGGGAAGACCAATGAGCGTTGATTGGAGGGGAGTGAAGCCAAAGCCGGTTAGGAGGAGATTTGCGAAGCCTTGGGTGCCGCCATTTGGGATCTTGCACATTGTGTTAGCAGATTGAGAAGTTAAAGGGCCAGTGGTGTGAAAATAAACCTAATTAAAGTTACGTACCTGGGCGAACAGGGAGATGCAAACGCAAAACCAGGTTTTTGGATCGAGTAGACACTCAATTGCTTGCTCAACCTTCCATTTGTGCATTGCCGCTGTAATAAGTTGAGAGCCAGAAGTCAAAACTCTCTGTTCAGCGAGTTCCTTTTCATCTTCATCCAGGAAATGAGCCGTTTCGATAGAATCTGGCAGGAATAACAGAACCACGAGGCCCCAGAGTGTGGTTGATGTTCCAAAAATCTAAATCTGTCAATAAATGGCGGGAGCTAAATCCGCTCAACTCACAATATAAAGCCATTTCCATGGGGTGAGAGGATGTGTGATGTGTCCGATCACATAGGAAAATACACTTGCGACAGCCCCACCCGCAGAATTCCCAGCATGACAGATGGCCATTCGACTTGGGAGTTCATCGCGAGTATACCACATACTCGTTATATACAACGCGGCAGGAGAAATTGTTGCCTCGAGCGCTCCAGTCAAAAATCTTGCCGTCATGAGCTCTCCATATGAAGAACAGAGCGAAGTTGCTGCCACAACGAATCCCCAAGCCACAACGTTAAATGCCATATATTTGCCGACCGGAAGTTTCTGTATCAGTACAGTTGATGGGTATTCCCATATAAAGTACCCAACATAAAACATGCTTGATACCCAGCTATATTGGTTTCCAACAAGGTTCTGGTCCGGTCATATTAGTTACTGCGAAAAAGCATCCCTGAATATTACTCACAATGTCATCGCCCAACCCAAAAACGGAAGCACTTGACAAAATGCTTTTGTCAATAAAATTGAAGTTGAAAGTAATGAACAGAACGGGAAGCAGGCGCAAATCGATCTTTCGTAGAAGGACGGAGGCATTTGCGCAAAAGTTGTCCAGGTCTGAGCTCGAGGCATCACGGGGTATGCTATCGGCGGCTTTCGCATCTAGATCTTCCACAGCATGAGCGAGGCCCAACAGTGGAACTCTGTCTTCTGCCATGTTATTTGTTGGCTGCAAAGATTCCTGTCGTGCTATCTGCAATTGTTTGGGGTGGGCCGGACATACGCCGCCGTTCAATATGAGGTAGAGCAAACCTATTTACAGTTTGAGGCGCCTTCGAGTGTGTTGTGCACTACCGCACACTTCCTTCGATCTTCTCATGGCGCATTGCTGTTGGATACGTGACTTTGCAATGCAAAGAGACATTTGACGTTCGATGTTGCCGTTGATCACAAGGGGCTTTCGCCTATCTTATCTTAGCACAAGCTAGCTTAGCCGATCATGTGATTCTCCTCCTTTATCACATCACGTGTCCCGCTTTCCCACAACGTGGGAGGTCCCTATTTTTGGCGGAGTTGATCAGGTTTTACCGTTTCACACCACAAGCATTCCACTCCCCGAATTCTGTTTGTTTGCTTCGTGTCAACAGTTGTCCAAGTCGCGTTTGTTTCCGGACACAACCGTCAGCGCAAATACTGACAGCGGTTATGGTGCGCTACAAAATCCAGAGCTCTTCCAAGCTCACTTCTCTCTTGGCTACAGTCTCCCCTCGGATGATAATTACCTGGCTGGACTGGCTGGTGGGTCACCACGACTTTTTCCGAATTTCTACTGGCCTCTTATCGCGAATAATACCACGCCAACATGTTGCCAGACTTCCTGGAGAGCACCTACATACGGTACAAGAAAGATACCTCCATTTTCATCCAGCGGCTTTACGAAAATTGGAAGCAATGTGGCTTCAAACCCGCTGCCAAAAGTGTCAATGAGCACACTGAAACGAAAAATGAACCTGCAACGGGCAGATTGAAGGGAAAAGCGCGAGCCTTGGCCAAAAAATCAAAGACTTCCACCCCTGACGCAAGTATCAAGAAAAAACAAGAGGAGGTTCTTGTAAATGTGAGCGGACTCAATGCGTTTGCTGCAGCCGTCGCCTCATCGAAGGATATTTTGATCAAGGTTCCGTTTGAGATTATGCGAACGGGTCTTTGCTGCGTTTCTGCTCGGAAGAAATACACGGCATACTTTAGGAAACATATGGATTCGAATGCCGAGGAATTGGAGTCCAGTAACAAACATTCCTATTTCATCTCTGCTATGGAAACCGCAATTCTGACCCTCCGACCTTCCTTTGTCACTTCGGCCGGCACTACGGTTCCTGATGCCGAAATCAGCTCGACAAACCCAAAGACTGCATTTGAAGAGTTGGCGAACCGTTTCGAAGCGCTCGACGTGGAGGATCTAAACGAGACGGATTCTGGAGTGCCGCCACCAAAGTCAAAGCATGATGAACCAATTTACGCAGTCGAGGCGCCGAAAGACGAGAAATCCATCTAGGAAGATAAGGCTTTCGCGCTTTTTTGTCTGTTCGATGATTTATTCTCTTTGCGTGAACGAATTGGTAAGCTGTGGTATGACTATATCACGGATGATTTTGACTTTATAATGGCTTCTGTTACGACCAACATGGGTTTACAGTTAGCCTTGAGAGCTGAAAAGGAGCTGACTGATGTTTACCCCGAATTCAAAGACTATCAGAATGTCCTCATAACAATCCTTCCAATGATAGGAGAGACTAGGGTGGAGGAGAACACTATAGAATTAGATGACGAACTTGCAAGGCGGATTCTCGTGCCAGCTCATACCATGTTGGATGAAGTCTGCGACAATAAACTACAACCGTGCAAGGTTCTCATAATGAAAAATCGAAGATACAACTCTCAAAACGGCCGTACGAAGATGTCTAAAGCAAACAGATTTCGATATCCCTGGCTTTTTTGGTCACTATCTTCCTTGGCGGGCACCACCTGCTTCGACACAGGCCCCCAGGAAGTTACATAGAGACAGGACTCGCGCATCTTTACAGCACAGCCAATCGCGTTAAGAGCACTCTTCAGAGATATTTGGATTTCTTGAAGGGTATCAAGAATCCAGATACTTGGCCAAAACAGAACCAGGATTGCGTCCAGCTCATCGCGATAATCGACAAGTCAGTTCTCAAGGATCCAGTGTTCCCACACAAAGAGCATCAGCGAATACAACTCTCCCTCCCTTCACACGCTGAAAGCGAAAGGCTTTTCTTGTACAAAAACCACCCAGTCCTCTGCGGTCTATCAGCATTGCGGAAATTTTTTGAATTTCAAGAGCTTGGTGTCACTCTCATCAATACCTGGGGTACTATAATTTATCTAGCTCACTTGTACAACGCTCTCCGGCACAAAACTCAACCCATTGAGCCTTGGACTATGATGGAGGAGGTTATCGCTTTACATTCTGAAGGTTGTGTGTTCGTCAGAGCAGCACCCATGGTAATCCAGGACTCCTTCAAGTAAGTATGTCTGATGCTTGGATGCTCTCCACGGCAATTTGCTCGTAACCGACGAGATTTCAAACCCGTGGTCTCAAAAAATGGACCTCGAGGTTTAAACGACACGTTTCCAATCTCAAGTGTCTTCCGAGAGGGCCTTCTCGGCGACGGCAATGGAACAGCGGTTCTCACGATCGACAATATCGAGAATCTCCTTAACGACCAGGCCCGAATTGCCAGCCTGGCCTCCGATCGGCAAAACAAAGCATTGCGTCGGGAGTGGCGAAATCCCAAACGTCTGACGTCGTTAGAACTCCTCCAAGCCTTACGAGAGATCATACCTATCGAGTTGCCGAAACTTTAATTCAACTACTTCCTCATGCGCGAGCTCATCACCCAACTCATGCGAACTCTCGTTGTCGAAATGGATGAAGATTTTCTCAAGTTTTTCGGCTCTAATTACATCGAGAACGAAGCGCAACTTCCTTTCATTGGGCCATATGTTCTTCTAGTAGCTAATGGTAGCTCCCAGACGGCGAAACAGATGGGTATTGATGCTGATAGCAAGTTGCTTGAGAAAGCTGGCGAGGTTGTGGAGGGCTTTGTGCGTAAGCATGAGCATGACACTTGAAAATAGCGCAGTTGGGACGTGTTTGATCTTAGAATCGTGAGTCTTAATGCTTTCAGCAGTCAGGATTGCTGCAAATTTTCTTCATCTGCCTTGGTGGAAAATGTACATGTATTCATTCATGCCCTTTTCATTTCCCAAAAAGTGAACTTTTACCTCAGAATCATTTAACCTTGCTAATTTTAAACAAGCAATTTTCGAAAGTGGTGATTATTTGCATTAATATATTGGTCGAAAAGGATACATATTTCAAACCCAAAAATAGGAGAGATATAATTGAATGTATACAAGCTCCTTCATACTCGCTTAGGTCACACCGACCCCGCACCCCGCAACGCAAGGAGGGGGATATGCGGGGCTAGTGACTAAGCGAGACAAGGTTCAGCAATCCATGTTTTTGGAAACTCTGTTGGTCTTCTTCTAACCTACAACTTCCAAAGTCAGATTTGTCGCATTCACTTAAGTTCCTGCCACAACTTCAAGCCCATCCGACGCTGGAGCGAAACACCTAAATCACCCTCATCTTCTGAAACTTTTGGCTACAACGACCTGACAGGTCAACTCATCGATTCGACTCTCGTGGGAGCCAGGGAGTCTTACGTCGAAGTGCCCACAGATCCGAGTCTTATTTTCCCCCTGTCTCTATATTTGGGATTGTATCCACTCTTCACACTTTCAATCCGAAGATCTAGATTCAAAAATCTACCCAATATGTTACCAGACTTTTTAGAGAGTACATATAAACGGTACAAAAAGGATACCTCCGTTTTCCTCCAATGGTGAGCTTGACTTCATACTAATTTCCTCATTTTCACTTTGAAGACTGAGAGCCTGGAAGCTGTCTCGGGGACGGATGCGCATTGCTCGTTATATCTTGGGATCTAAGACGGCCACGAAGCTCTCGGCTCCTTTATATCCTCGTGGCATTTATAGTGCTAAATCGTTGAGTAGGCTCTTCGAGAACGGAAAACGATGTGGATATATCGCTCCTGTCAAAGTTGACCAGCCAGCTCCTTCCGTACCAAAAAGTGCTCGCCTGAAAGGCAAAGCTCGAGCTGAAGCCAAGAAAGCAAGTCAAGGGGCAAAAAGCCAACAAGTTCCGAAGACTACACCGGCAAAGGCAAGCAGCTCCGTCATCAATTTAAAGGAGCTTTTACCACAAGCCACCGCAATTGTGGCATCAAAGAAGCCCGTGATCGAAGTGCCAACCAGCATCATACAAGCTGGACTCCGTGCCATATCTGCTCGCAAACGCTGTGCTGCCTACTTTGCTAGTGGAGCAGTCGAAAAAGACAAAGAAGTCAAGCAAGCCAACCATCGGCACATATATATTATCTCGTTGATGGAAGAAGTTCTTCTCACTCTGCAACCGTGCTTCGCTGCCTCTGTTGATAAAGGGTCAACTGCGGAATCTGAATCATTGAATAATGATTTTGAATTTTTGAAGAACCGCTTCGCAGCTCTTGACGTTGAAGAACCGTTTGACCAATATCTCGAAACTCCAACAACATCAAGACCACCCCCTCAACAATTTGCCGAACCCCTTTACGAATTCGAGGATCCGATTACCAAAGAAGACGTGGAAGAGGAGAAACTCTTTGCACTCTTTTGTCTTTTCGACGACTTGTGGAATCTCCGGGAATATTTGCTAGAAATCTAGCTCGAATACAAGAATGGTAAAATAGACTTGATTACAGCCTCAGTCATCACAAATACTGCCTTCCAATTAGCTGAACGAACTCAACAAGATACTCTCGCGATTTATCCTGAATTCAGAGACAATGCAAATATTCGAAAAGCCATTCATAGAGATGTAGGATCATTTGTACCAGACGATCCAGTCGAGGAATAGCTTTATGCCGATATCCACAGTTTACTGGATAGCTTTTGCGACGTCTTGGTACCAAAGCAGGTCCCAGTCTCGAAACGAGGTCACTTTGGTGTCTACAATCCACTTTCAAACAGATCAAAAATGTCGTATAAAGAGAAACATCACGAAAATATGATAATACTGATCGATATTCTACCGGAGTTTGCTTTCATTTCCAGATATGGGATGAAGCTGTTTGCCTCGGACGAAATAACTCGCGGACTCTCGGAAATGGTCAGAACCAAGCACATTGAAACATGGGTCATTTTTGCAACCAAAATCTTCCTCGACATCCATCACTTATTACGACAGAATGTTGATCGCGCCTTCACCGAGCTACAATATGTGGGCAAGCATGCAGTCCACACTTTAACAAGATACTTTGAATTCTCCCAAGGACTGACAAGACCCTCAACTTGGCCAGAGAGCAACGATAAAATTGGGAGCAGTCTCAATGAGGGCTTCAAAAAGTTCATTTTGAAAGATGCCATGTTTCCTTTGAAAGTCGACCATAATCAGACGCTTCGACAACCCCCACCGGCGGAGAGCGAGCGATTCTACTTGCTAAAAAGACATCCAATCTTTTGTGGCATATTAGCGTTTCGCACGATTCTAGAGGTCAACTATTTCGGGAATTCTGTAGCTAATGCCTGTGGTTCAATCATCTATCCCGCCCATCTCTATAATGCGCTCCGTCAAAAGGACAATCCTATCAAGCCCTGGCCTTTAATGGACCAGGCAATTGCCATACACACGGAAGAACGAGTTTTTGTTGGCAGCGCGCCGAAGTCACTAGCAGATTGCTCTAAGCAAGTTTCACTCATGCTAGGTTATTCCGTCGAACAATTTGCCCGCAACAGACGGCAGAATGGGCCGATTATATCAAAGAAAGGGCCCCGAGGACTGAAAAAAACTTCAGTTCTAGGAGAGTTCTATCGAGAAGGTCTTGCAACTAATGGAGGCATGGCAATTACTATCCACAACGTGGAGGAGCTGCTCAATGAGCAGGCTATGGATTCCGAACTCGCGTCAAAACCTAATAGCAAGTCGGCCCGGCGTGCATGGGCAGCCACTCGACGCCTTACCCCGCTGCAGCTACTGGAGGCTTTAAGAGACTACCTCCCGATCGAACTCGGAAAGTTAAAATTCGACTATTTTCGGCTTCATGAGCAGAGTATCCAGTAAGCACCCTTTTTCTTTCTTTGTCCTTTCCCCTTTACTCCCCACCTTATGTGGCCAGGAAGATAGATCACCCCATCTGCTCTCAGCTCCCCCATCAAAAAACGTGCTAATAAGTTGAAGGATGTTACGAACAATTGTTATTGAAATGGATCAAGACTTCCTGAAATATCTCGGACAAGGATATCTTGAAAATGAATCGCAGCTGCCCTTCATTGCGCCTTACGTTATCATGATTGCTACACAAACGATTAGGGGCGCTGAACATTTGAAAGTACCTAACGCCGGAAGCAAGGTCCTTGAAAAGGCGGGTCGGGTGGTTGAGGAATTTATAGAAAAAGAGCAGCAGAACGCTTGAGAGTATTTTGAATTCCAGTGTGAAGTTCGCGACATGGATTGTAGTCAGCTCTGGATTGGCATTTCTGTCATCATTGAGAAAAGGAAACATCTGTTCTGCCAGCTATACTACTCTCCAGAAATCTCTAAATCTTCTGAATCGTGCCTCACTTACCAAATCTCCAATTCATTTTTCTCATTGCCTTTGGGTGAGAAATCGCCAAGGATAAATGTTGACTCTGTCCAGCGGGAAAACAAGGATAAGGTCCCCGCGGAGAGTCTACATAAGTATACATCCTCAGCGAAGTAATCTAGAAGAAATATGCCCATGGTAGCAGGCTTGGAAGGCGTAGACTTTCCCACGTTAGACTCCCACATCTAAAAATTTGATGGATAGGAGGGTAGAAACGCTGTTAATTCACATCCCGACGAATGTGGTCCTCAAAGTCACGATACAGAATACATTACTAAACAAGAAGTTTCAAGAATAGAGAAATTACCACAACTGGCAACTAAAAATTGGGCACGATGAGCTATTAGATGTCCATCTAAGCTATTTTAATTAACAGATTTCACATACCCAGTTTCGACTAGATACAGGTAAAAGAGCATGGTAAGACCCCTGAGAAGCCACGGCTATGAAACCAAGAGACCAAGCAAACTTCCAGCCCTATGCTAATGCAGAGTTGATAAAGACTATTAAAAAGGAAATTTTGAAGAATGAAACGGCATGCCAAAAGCCTCAGAAGTGGGTATGTGCCTCACAGTATGAGGCTACCCCGATTTTAGTTTGGAAGAGCCGATTCCACAAGGTCGATGGTGAGATGTCCCTTCGCTTCCTGTGTATAATTCTCCACATAATGGAAACCATAGGTCATCATCCAATTATCTACATCATAGTCAGCCAACAAGACACATGATAAAGTCTAAAAGGAAAATAAGTTACCAAAAGTAGTGGCAGGTTTGGTCTTCGCAATGCCACACGCAATTTTGCTGACACTCGGCCCCAGATCAAGTCTCGGAAATGCCTCCTTAATCGTGTTGTACTCGTCCCAGGTCAAAAGATGTTCTGGGTCGCAGCAGTTACTATGCGGGCCTTGAAAGTCGGATAAAATGCCAAATCCCGTCAGCGCCACAACAGGTTGCTTATACGCAGAGATTTGAGGTGTGGTATGCAATGCAATTGAATCCCAAACGAGTTGTTTGCGGTTCTCGTCCCAGTCGTTGTCAGCAGTGCCATTATTCACGGCCGCCTCGATGAAATTCCAAGCCGCGATGGCTCCGTCGACTTCGAAGCGTTTGTCCTTGGAGATCAGTTCGCCGGTCTTGTCCCAGCCCAAGTCGTGGAGGATAGCTGCGACTGCGTGGACTTCTGGATCGAAGGCTACTCCTGTAGCTGCCGTGGTCTTGTTAATCATGATCGAGCCGAAGAGCCAGGAACGCATGACGTGGTTGAAGGTCATGTCATCAGCATGTGCGCGAGCATACGCTTGAGCGGCCTGAACGATGGGTGTGTTAGGAACGGTCACTCCCGCGAGGACTATGGTGGGAATCTGCGTTTGCCTGGCAGAAATCCATGGATATGACCCTTTAACAAAAGGACTAGCGTTGGACAAAGATGCTCCCACAAGGAAAGCGAAAACTCCAGCTTTTAAGGGTTTGAGGAACTGCATGATGGAGCGGGATGAAAACTTTACTGGCAGAGGGAAGAAAGTCTTGATACATCTTGGGTTCTTATACAGCTTGGGCAATGTATAAGCGGGTTGCAGGCAGCAGCGGCTTGGAAATTCATATGCATGATTCGAAAAAGCGGAAGAATATTATGCCCAGCTAAGTCCAAAGGACACTAGTTCAGTTTTTCTCTAAGTTCAATTCCTCCGCTGATACTGCAGTCTTTTCTTATATCCGCTTTTAGCCACCGGATTTGCCCACTTATTTTTTTGAGGCCAACACTATGAGACAAATTTAGCGTATCTGGATATCCGGAATCCGGATATCTTCTATGAAAGTGTTTTGTAATCTTGTTTAGCCGTTAAAAGATATGAACATGGTAGTTCATTCCAAAGTTCGTGATGATTAGTAAAGATGATTCGATGTATGATTTCTTACCCTGCCACAGCCAAAGTAATACCCGAAGCAGGCTTACCCGAATATCCGCGGGTATACGGTATATCCGTACTCGTGCCCAAGTCTAATCGAATCGAATAGTAATAAATTCTAATCAACGATTTTATATAGCACTTAGTTTCAAGATTTTAGCACAAAATACTTTTGTGTATCTAGTAGCTAGGATAATGAGACCTCAGACCATACTTCCATAAGGCTAACAGTCGTATCTTGTCATTAACCGTTCCCAGCTTTGGGTCATACAAAGGGTGGTCTCTATGTTGTACCTGAATAAGGGCCACTCCCTTCTTCTGTTTACGTGGAATTAATTCTCCGCGGTGTTATGCCCGACCTCCTGCCACGCGAAAAATAAGCGAGCCCCTTTCCGCACCTTGCCTTCTAAAAAGAGACCAAAAATTTTCTATGCCACTAAAAAAGACCCCCCAAAAAACCTACATATATTTTACAAAAGAAATCTCACCAACATCGCAAAAAACCTCTATAGCGCTAACGCATATATATTCCTTTTTTTTAAAACAAGGAAAAAGACAAAAAAATCTAATTCCATAACAGGGAATTGAACCCTGATCTCAAGCGATCACGAATTTTCATGAGAGGCTTAAATGCTAACCATTACACCATTATGGATATTTTGCTTTATTTGTTGGAATAAAATGCCTCCTTGTGCTTTATTAAGGTTTGTGCGCATGTGGTGGGTCTATGGAATTTTTTCGGGCGGTGGGTGACGAGCCTCTTCCCGTTTGCCATCCATGGTTCTTTGTTTCTTGGTTTGGGGTGGAGCTAGCTTTTTGGGAGACTTATTGAAGTGCAAATGCGGCAATTTTGGTGGACTTTGCAAGTTACTTGGTGAAATAGCTATGATGTCTACTTCTACTCTTTTTAAAGTCATAATTATTTGGTGTGGTGTTGTTTTATAGAAATTTCAAGTGCCGCATCAGCAAGCCCTCTTCGATGAAAAATCTTCGCATTTCCACTCTTCGCTCATGATACTTAAATACACGCATACCTGCTATTCTTTAAAAATCGCGCATATTTCTCATGCTCCCTAAATTGCCCCCAAAAGTATTCGTAGTTCTTTTATTCACTTGAAGTATTTGCGATACGACCTAGTGGAATCGCCCAAGTCAATCCCTCAAAACTCCACCTCATGCAAGCATCCGCTCCCAAAAATATATCCTATAAAACTTCATTAATTAGCTGCTCATTTCCATTCCCGTCTATTCCAGCATTGCCTTTCTCTATGAAAATCAAGTCCCCGATAGCACATCACAAAGAAATTTACAATCACCAGATATGAATCAAGTATTTGCACGAATTTCATATTATTCTCTTGAATCTTGAGGTTACAAATCCTCGATTTTAAGATTTATGTATGTGTGCAGGCGCAGGTACAGAAAGCCATGTAAGACTTAGAAAATCCACCTGATCCATCGATCATAGGTTTCCTTCCCTCTGCCTTTTTGTTCCTGTATGTGTATGCATTCCCAGATCTGACGCCGAATCATGCCAATGCAAATATTGCACGAAATGCTCCATGCCAATCCTCCGTCAAATGCAAAGGGAGAAGAACAATCCCAATTTCTGCGGAGAAAAAGAAAACGCCATCCCGTCGCTATGCTGTTACCGCTCCTCCCAATGCTCCATGCCATGCCCCGTCAAATGCAAAGAAAAAAAGTTCCCCAAATTTTTCCAAAGAAAAGAAAACACCATGCGCTATCCCCATATCATCGCCATGCAATCCCCAAACCCCAAAATGCTTGTTCTTAAAGAGAAATCCATACCCATACACACTAGCCAAGAAGCACCTATTTTCTTCACTGCCTCCCTGGCTCCTCCCCTCTTCCTTATTTGTTTTTTGCCACTTCGAAATTTTGATATTCAATTGATGAATCAATTGAATTTGTCGAGAGGTCAACACCACCTCTGAGACTCGAGATTGATCCGAAGCTGAGGTGACATTGTTATTTATATGTTCGTGGAGTTGAAGGGAGAATGAGAATGAGGATGCCGATTTCGGAGGAGAGAAGGGAGGGGTAAGTAAGATTGTCCGCATTGTCGAGACGGGAGTCGTGAAGATCGAAAAGTCAGTGAGAAGTCCGAGATCTCAATCCTCATCGCTGCTCTCTTCACTCCCTTTCTCAGACTCCTCCTCCTTATCCTTCTCAGCATTAGCTTTATTACCATCCGCCGCAGCACGACCCTGTTTAGCGGAAGAGCTCTTCGTCGCCACCGACTTCTTCGACTTCGCCTTCGCCTTCGCCTTCGCCTTCGCCTTCGTCTTCCCCTTAGTCAGTTTCGCAACAGACTTTCTCTTATATGGGCTGGTGTTCTCCTCCTCATCATCGCCACTGTCAGCAGCAGCTCGCTTTCTCTTGGAAATCTTGAAGGGCAAGGGCTGACCAGGCCTCGGGACGGGCATTGACGTGGAATACTCAGTGGAACTGGAGCTACTTCCATTTTCTTCCTCATCATCGTTAGTGTCAGCCCTGGCTTTACTCTTGCCTTTCACATCAACTTTGGCATTTCCCTTGCCCTCGACAACTTTAGCAGCTTTACCCTTTCCCCTAGTTTTGGCTTGACCAGTGCTCTCGACTCCCGGCGGCTTAGGAAACTTCTTTCGCTTCCACACTCCACTTGGTTTTGGAGTTGGATCACGAAACTCGGGCTCGTCAGGAGAATCCTCGGAAGAATCGCCATCGCTGCTTGAATCCGAATTTTCCAACAAGTCGTCAACGTTGCCTTCGAAAGTTGGCTGTTTGGAACTCTTAAGGGTGTCGTATTCTTCCCACTTTTCGGCCGCTGTCCTGATAGCTGATGCCTTGCGCCTATGAGCAAATTAGTAAGTGTTCTTAAGAGATGATTCAGAAGCCAAGGTGTCAAGTGATCTCGGCTTAAGGCAAAATAAAAGGCAGAAGATACATACCATGGAGCTGGGCGATCCACGTAAAGGCATCCTTGTTTCTTCATGCCTTTCCTGAGTAACAGCTCACCCTTCTTCTGGGTAGTGCCCTGGAAATGTTTATTGAATTCGTTAGCCAAAGCGCGCCACTTGATTGTTTTTCGCGTTTGCAACTGTCTCTTCATGATGACGAGGGCAAGTTGCTTCTCCGGCTCAATCCAATGAGGGCGTATTGGGCGAATGTTGCCGAAGTTTCGATTAAGGATCTGATGGCGCCAGGAATTCAGCTTTTTGATCATCTCTTTGTCTTCCCAATCCATCTCGTCGGCGTGGTCATATCGATTGAAGACGCGTTTTCCGGGAAGCCATTTGCCCTCCTTGCTCTTATCTGGTTTCTCGGTATCGAAGTCGATATTTAGCAAGGAGTCATTCTGGATGCCGAGTTTTGCCATTGTTCTATCGATACCTTTATTTATGGCTCGATGAAACTTTGGCTTCTTTGGCTGATGCTTCTTAGAAGTCTGTTAAGCAGGTCAGCACCCGTCAAAGTGAAAAGACGAAAGTAAATATAGGAATGGAGTTGAGGTGATGCTTCGAACGAAAGTGCGTTTCTTGACTGAAAACCAAGATCTTCAACGAGGGCGGACGGCAGTAGTGGAAGAGCAAGTAGAACATTCTTTGGACTGACATCAGTTACCGCCGTCGACGCCTTGCCCTTCTTGCTGGCGACTACTTCTCGAAGTGGTCGATCATCCTCGTCGCTATCTGATTGAAAGCCACTGCAATTGTTAACATCCGAAATGTACACGGAATTGCAGGGATGAGAAAAGACCTACTTCCTGTCTGGGTCTGACCGCGACTTCTGTTGCTCATCAGCTTGCATACGTTGAGCAAGTTGACTGTCGTAAGCAATCTGCTCGTTCCTTCGTCGAACCCTGTCATCGTTCTTCTCGCTTTCATCCTCCTCAACTTCAGCAAGTGTTGGCCTTGAGCTAAGTTCTCCACGATTCACCGCATTCTGGCAGCGTCCAGATGGTCTTTGATCATCATTAACTCTCAAAGGACCATCTTCTCCATCATCGCTTTCCTCGAATCGGTTGGCACGGAGCCATTCATCCCGATCAGCATCAGGATCGCCGGAGCTTTGAGCCGGAGCACGATTTTTGCTCTTTGGAGGAGCACGCTTTCTGCGTAGGGGTGCCATATTATCTGAAGGCAAAACGAATATTAGAAAGAACGAGCTAGGGAGATTGGACGAGAGCGGAAAAGACCAGCAAAGGAGATATTGAATTCAGGGGAAGATCGAATTTTGGTCCTTTGGCCAAGGTCCGTCCGAATGATGAGGGACAATATGTATTCCGGCAGCAACCAAATTTTTAAAAGGAAGTATATCAATTGTCGCACCGCGAGCAAGAGAGGTGGGAAGTAGGAAAAGCTGGAAAGAGGAAGGTGAAAGAGAGACAACGTACCAGCAGAGCAGCAGAGTACAATGGCTGCCGAGTCGTCGACGGCCCCGTAAATTGCACTAAAGAAAAGAATTGAATCCCGCTTGACGAGGAGGAAGCTTCTGAGAAGACCTGTTAGCTTTTATTGCCAAGCTGGCTTGAGAGAAAAAGCAAAGAGTGAAGACAAACCTACTGGCTCTAGATGCCGAGTGGCTGAAGACGCAGTAGGTTGTATCTAGGGAAGGTGCTCAGTCTTGTATGACGAAGATGAGGCACTGAGAATGTACATTGGCGCTTATAGCAGAGAAAGCCTAGGGCAAGAGTGGCAATCGTCGAACGAACCTTTTGATGCTGGTCAGAATTGTATGTAGGGAAAGTTGTTGAGCCCCGCGCGACGAAGACCAATAGTGCGGTCAGTCAGTGAAGTTGTAAATTGCACCTAGTCAAAGACGTCGAGTTCTTTTTGCGAAGTTCCTGGGCTGAGGAGATGTTAGCCTCTACAGAGAGATTCGCAACGATGATGTGTATTAAGAGCAAAGTGGGAGATGCTTGGGAAGGCAAAGCGGTGTCAGGTCAATCGCGAGGAAAAAAGACGCAACTGATTCGAAGCTGGCTAGCTGCGAGGGTAACGCGTGCAGGCTTTCGCAGAAGCCAAACCCAGCAGAGCAAATGAAGAATGCCCTCGAGTAGTATTCGAGGTCAAGTGCAAGTGCGGATAGGTGCAGAGAGAGGGAGAGAGAGAGGTACGAAACATGAGAACTTACCTTCAGGATTGGCTCGGGGGTAGTGAAGACGCGACCAGATTCACGCACAGCGTAAGGTTGAGTCCACAACCAGGAGAGGAGGGTAATTAGTTAGTGATAGAGATGTCCAGAAGATATGGAAACGATAACCTTGAAGGACAAGGCCGTTCAAAGAGGGTTGTGGGTGGTGTGGTGAGAATCTTCATGAATGAAGAAAAGTTGATGAAGAAGTGAGAATCCTCGAGTCTGCAAGATCCAGTTCACCTTTTATACACTTCCGAGTAGGAGGCGGGGCTGAAGACAAAACCTGCAGCAACAACTATTCATTCACTAAGACCATTAGACGCGTTGCAGGTTGGGACAAGGCTGTAGTGAGCCCACCTCTTAGGGCGTTGCCCTGGTGAATCGGGTTAACAAAGGCGCGCAGAGGGGGCCGTTGAACCGGGCGATAACTTAAATATCGATAAGGCATTCAGAAAGGTCTGTTGATAATAAATCTCAAAAGAGGGTCTATTCATGGCCCTACCTTGACTTCAGCAAAGTCTAAGACAAACTCAGATGCCGCTTGGACTGGCAAAAGAGCACAAAGATGGAGGCACATCATTGTTTTGAATAGAGACCCTTAATAAAAGATCTCGAATCTAAGATTGTCTTTGGTCTTTCATGAAATATTCCCGCACTTGATCATCAAGTGCCGCAGAGGTCTCTTGTCTCCAAGGACGCTTTGACCATGGGCCATGGTAAAACAACCATCTTCTGCGATCAACTACCAGCTGCTCCGATTTTTTTTCTCGCGGTTTGGAAGGATCGAGGTCTAGTTTCAATAAGCTATTGAAAGCTGGCAGGGAGCTTGGGTTAGTTGTGTTCACATGTAGTGATGTTTTGCCTGTCGAAGGAGCCTGATGTTTCCACATGAACTCCTAGTTTAGATTCATCTTTTTCTGAGTATTTTATTGAAGTAAGCTTCTGCATCTGACATAAGGTAATGGAAAAAGATTTTAGCTCACTTTTCCTATTTATTTCTGTCAGATGTTATTGCCGACCTGACACGAAACCAAGTGCTTGGCGCCAGGTCAGCATCAGCTCCTATACATATAGTTCAAATCAAACCTACTTACGAATAGAGCTGATATATATAGGAACAAATGGCCACACTCAAAATACGAAAGGTTGTTGCCTAGCGGAAGGTGGCGCTGTATGTGAAGTTGTTGAGTTAAGAAAAGTACTCTGATCTTCTACATCTCAAAATTCAGGAGTCAAATCCAAAGATATACAATGTTGCTCCATATCTAGGAATTCTAGCTAACGCCGCTAACATTCGTACGCCATCGATGTATGATGGCTAAAGCCCAATTTTGCAGGTCTTACAAGCTATATTAATAGTGCTGAAAAGATTGCCAGTATTTTGTTTCCAAGTCAACAGCAACAAACGAAGGGATGCTGATGTAACTTGATAAAACAACATAACAGAAGGCAAGCTTTAGAGCGGATCTAACACGCAACAGAGTTCTGCTTGATCTGGAGTGATGGCTCTAGCATTGTAACTGAATGCTTCTGGATAAAATCCCCGATTTGCATGTGCTGCTGCATGAGGCTTCATGGTTTATTTGAGCAACATACCTTTGCTTTTTGCTGTGCCGTGCAAAATGCTGCTGCTATTTCTGGTAACGAGCAGAATTCGACAAACATACAACTCAAAACATAGTACAAGGGCAAGCAAAACAATCCAGGATTCAAAACAAAATATGAGAATTGATGTAATTGCATTCCAAGTCGAGCTCGACTTCCACTGGGTATCGAACGCCGCTTCATGCCCATCCAAGGCTCGCAAATGCATTACCTCAACAAACCTCCCAAGTCCCTCTCCATCCCACTTACCCGTTCTTCCAACTCCCTTTTTCTCCGTTCCAACTCTCTGATTTCTTCTTCCTCCCTTCTCAGATCTTCATCTGTAACCTCAATTTCCTCTTCCTCTTCCCGAGGCTCGTACTCATCGTCCTCATCCTCATCCCCATCTTCCCATCTATCCCCCCTATTAATACTTTCCAGCTCTCTGCCCAATCTTTGCACTTTTCTTTCATAAAAATCCACACTCCCCTTCAATCTTCCGTATTTCGCTCGAATGTTGTGCACCCGTTCTGGAACCCCACGAACCTCGTACACGGCATTTAATTTTTCTACGCCGCGGAGTAGCACCTCAATATCTATTTCCCCCTTCCCTTCCGTTTTCTTAACTTGCGAATGCAGCTCCGAACCTAACACAGCTGCAACAGCAGTGTTTCGCCTAGGAACCCTCGATGATGCGCTGGTTGAAGTGGTCACCTCGCCTCCGGCTGCTACATTAAACACAGTTTGTCTTCGGTTTTTGACGTCAGGAAAAGGGTTAGACGAGGATGCTGGCGGAGGGGGAGGTGGCACGGAAAACAGAGCTCGCTCATGGGGTTCGGTGTCTCGGATTAGGGAGGTGATGTCGGGGGTCGAGAGGAGGGCGTTGGTAAATATTTTGGGTGGAAGAAAGCTGGGTTGGCGGGGTTAGTTGGAGGATTCAGGAGGAGTGGGGTTGAAACACACGGGAGGGTAGCTATGGATTCAGCAGATAGAGAGATCTGTTCCAGGTGGCGGGAGAGGAGCGACATTTTGCCTAGACTGTGGAGGAATGATTGGACCTGGCGGAATGGGTTGGGGATTTGGTGTTCGCGACGGGGCTGGAGTAGCGATTTCCACTTCACCCAACACCACCCCGTCAGACAGACAGCGAATTATGATCGCTTTGTTGTTGTCGCTAGAGGTCGTATAGCTCGTGGGCGTTATTCTCACACGTAAGCCTGGATCACCGAGTCGGAAATTGAGGATGTTGTTTAACGCGTCGTTGGCTGGAGGGGTCGCGATCTCACCGCGGCACAGGGTAACCCCACGGCGAAAGAAGGGACGATGTGATGATCCCGTTCCGAAAGGGCCGTCGGCAGTAATCCCCAACTTTTGGATATTGTCCGAACACGTAAGCCTGAGTCTTCTGAATTGGCGCTCGGGGAAACTTCGATGCTTGAAGGCTAAGATATTAATTTACGCGTTGTGGGCAGCAGCCGCGATTTCATCACACCCGCAAAAATATACGGTTGGTGACAGGGGCGAGCGCAGACAACACCACAACACCATGATCAAGCCATGCCGAGCCATACTTCCGCCAGTCACTGGCCGACGTTGATATTTTTTTTTTATCTGCCCCTGTCCGCCGCCTCCCGTACAGTAGCATCACGTTGAGTCCAATTCTGGGAAGCCGGGCGCGAATAAAATCGCCGGCCGTGAAATTTCCTGCATTTTTTTTTTCTYTCTTCTGGATTCTCGCCTTACCAGCGCATCGCCGCATCTCACGATTCTCCCCACAATTGGGTAC
>JAAMPI010001071.1:0-20298 GCA_013054445.1 Cudoniella acicularis
TCTAGGGAGTCGCCTTAGGATTAGGACTCCTAGACTCCTAGACTCCACACGTTCGAACCACCTATATAGCCATATAGCTTTCCTATGTTAGAGCGTGTGCTCAACTCATATTCCAATATCATCACTTGATTAGGATAACGCTCTACCAGAACCTGCTTGACGCTTCCAAGGCTAAGTAAACCCCGTTCACGTGACATCGAGATCTCACGTGATAACAGAACGTTACAATGTGGATTACGAGGAAAGGAAGCTAGCAGGAGTGCTTGTGCTAGCCGGCTAGGCTCGTATTTAAAAGGCTCGTAGGAAACGTCTGTGATTAGTCTAAGCTAAAGGAGTATATCCTTAAGAGACTGAGCTTTTTGCTTCTTAGGTTGCGTAGGTAGGCTGGAAGTATCGTCTATTAGTGAGCGCGTAAGTAGAGGGCATAATTAGAGGGCGCGCCTAGACGCGCTATATTCAAATGATGTATCTTACTAATAAATTTGTATGCAAAGGTACATAATTTTATGCTGTGCTGTCTGTGCAAGCCCCCATGCGACGCTAGCAATGTCTCACCGGACGAGGGGATAAGGGCGTCGGGCTATATATATGGACTACAAGTGAGACATGCCTGAAACACGTGCTGGGTGCCATAGGAGCCTCAGGCTGCCAGGCACACACTTCAACACTTAGTAACTTTAACCTAGTCACGTGCGACTGGACCAGAGGGGATCCAAATCGGCTCCAGCAAGGACCTTTGATAAGTGTGACAGAGGAGCGAGAACGGATACCGTCACGAAAATCTTGATTGGTTTAAGGAGGTGGCTGCGTTGCAATCTGCAAAATTCTATACATAGACAACATGGAAACTGTAATCGATTCTTGTCACAGGGCACTCAGGCAGACGTAAAGTAAACAGTGCTCTATTACTTAGAATAATCGACGAAGAAGAGAAGGAGGGGAAGGGAGAAGCTGCCACGTATTTAACCTCTGCCCGAAACCTCGTTTAGGCCTAGCGCCGTCACGTGTAGAACAGGTCACGTGAACCAACTCCGTGACAATTCTTGAGGGTGGCAGAAGGGAGCATAATCCAGCTAACTCATCGGCATGCACAGATGGACTTTGGTGAGGTTAAGATTCGTCGCAGATTACCGTATTTCATTCGATAATGGGCGTGGGACTGGACCAGTTTCGGACTTGTGCATGCATATACTGCGAGGATTCAACGCCTCGCCAGTCTTGAATGGCCACAGGCCGATGCACTGTAACCTTACTGTAACTCGCCACAACGAAATCGGCGAATCAGCACAAGGTTGCGGCCCATACCATAGGTTGTTCTGGTGGGGGTGGGGTTGGGGCAGGGCCGACATTACTGGGCAATGCCACTCCTCTGTGCTCTCCTTTCACCCTATATCGCATTCCTTCTTTTCAATAAATTTGGTTTCAAAAGATTACAAAGGTTGCATTTCATCATTTAGTTCCTCTTCAATCTTTAGATTGGTAAGTTGAGCGTTGGAGTGAGCTCAAGCTCGGGCATGGACTGTCCAAGACGCAAACCGCTACCAGCATCAAGCTCATTGAGCCGCGACTCTTACCAGCTTTTCTCGTCACCTTTGCATGATGAGAACCGTTCACCATTGTGGATGCAGGGATCGAAGCGTCACCCATTATCCTCTGGCCCTACCTACGAGTATTCGCGACGAAGCTGGACCGCCGTCGAGGATACTGGCCAAGACTCGAATCACGGGACCTATGAAGCGTCTATTGCTCGTTCGAATCCACCTCTCCATGGAAAGCTTTGGCAGACAGGTTACCTTCGGAATGTTCCTTGGCGTGGAATCGGAAGCTTATTGCTTGTCTTGACCTCAACAATTGCCAGTGCAATCATTCTGGGTGTCTCGAACGGTGACGCAGTCTTAAGCTGGCGAGTCGCTCCTTCGGTTGTACTCGCCATCTTGTCAGCAATATCAACCGCCTGCTTAAGCTTCTCTCTTGCAAGCGGTCTTAATGTTTCGTGGTGGCGTAACTTGCTAGAAGGCGCGCCTCTGGACGAGACACATCGTTACTGGGACCATGGCAACAATATATGGGCCGCGATGACAGCTGGACGTCGGTTCAGCTTTTTGTCCATTGCAAAGTTACTCGTTACCCTTGCTGCTATCACCGAGGGTCCTTTCATTCAGCAAGCATCCACCATCTCAACCAGAGAAGTATCCAAAACACTGTCACTCCAAGCTGCGCTTGCAGTGAATCTCCCCCCAGGATACACGGCCGATGTCACGGGGGAGTATCGGAAGCCAACCACCCCTTCTAGCCCCTTCTCGGGCGTCTTTAACAATTACACGAACCGTATTTCAATCACCAATGGCTTTGACGGCTGTCCAGGAGTTTGCACAGCCAACGTACCAGGTGTTGGCTTTAAGGTCTTATGTGCTCCAGATGCAAATACAACATGGACTATGAAAGACTACATTGGTAATGGCGTCAGCAAGCCGCAGTTTACTACCAGCACTACTTGGCGGGCACAAACCCCAGATGGTAACGATAACATTGCTGCGAACGGATCATACGAGTATCTTACCTTGTCAGCGGGCTGGGCCATTAATACTGTCACCCCGCTTCTCTTCGTCAACCGAGTTTGCAATCTCTCGCTAGCCATGGTTTCATATCCACTTAAAATAGTGAACAACACGGTCAGCTTGACCTTACCACCCGATACAAACCCAGAAGTCCTCTACGATCTCCCAACCGCCAGTACAGCTCCTGGTATGGGTCTCACAGGGTCTACTACTCTCGGAGGATTCAGCCTCATTGGGAATGTAAACGATTTTGGTGAATCTCCTACGGAAGGGCCATTTTATGCAAATGTGTCTATGATTGCCAACGGCGCTCTCGCCATCTACAGCTTATATGGCCTAAACTCTTTTACCTGGTCACATGCCATGAATTCTGATCCTGATTGGAATGTCATGCAGTACTCGGGCTATGCATGGCGTGATCCTGTACCCGACATCTTGGCTGCATATCATGAGATTATGTTTCGACTTGGTTTGAGCGCTGCAACGAATGCAACCCTTGTTAGTCCACTTGTACTTGGTGGGAAAACTTATACAAGCGTGAGAAGCGTCTCAGCTACTTACGTTTTCAATGAGAACTACTATGTTTCAAATTATGGATACCTTGCGGGCGCCATGACTGTGATTCTGTTGGCGATTGTCAGCGTTATGTCAACGTGAGTTCCCTCCCGATAGACTTAGCCTATTGAGTTTCAGATCTGGGAAATTCACACATATTCAAGACTCCAAGTGATGATGAACCGCTGATTTCGTGTGACATAGACTCAGAGGTTGGTGGAAGATTGGTCGCCCAACCTCACTCTCGCCATTGGAAACAGCAAAAGCCTTTGGGGCCCCCCTCCTTGCAGAGTGCAATTCAAATGATACTGTTGAGGACCTAGTCCAGAATGCCAAACATCAAATTGTCAAATATGGCGCCACAAAAGAAGATGAAGTGGGGGATCGTGGGAGCAGACTGCGACTTGAAGACTACGGAGAAGTGCATACTCCTAGGTCTGAGACGACGTTTCAACAATGATAATAATCAGTATTGGAAACAAAAGATAGCAAGCCTCGCCGCGTCGGATGAACTTTTGCTTCTTTTAATTTATTTAGTGACTTTGCTGGAGATGGATGGTTCCTTCCTTTATGTTGCGGGCGCGAGGGTTGAATTGCTCCTTCTTTCTCCGTTACGAAATATACTTAGCTGCGGCTGCTATGTGTTAGCGAGCCCCCCCCCCCCCAGTGGCCAAGGAGACAATGCGGCAGTATTACTTAATTAAAGAGTATCGTGTCTGGTGGTAATATGAGGAACAATGACGTTTGTAAATAGGAAGGAAATTCGTCTATAATTGCATCGATAGTTACAAAAGTTGGATGAGAGGGCCGGATAAGCAGAAAGGTTACTCCGTATAGGCAGGATCAAAGACTGGAGACAGAGATCTGATCGTCCCTTTTCACAATGCAGCCTTTCTGTACCATGAAACAGAATTCGATTCGCAATACGTGAAGTGACGTAAGATTTTGAAAGGCAACCAGCCTAGAGAGCGCGCATGCAGTCCGGAAATCATCTCTCGGATCTCGGAAACAGAATTCAAGACCTTAGGGGCTGGAAAATAAGCTATCTGATGGCAACATAGCTCGAGCTTGTTGAGATAGCCCAATTCTCCTCAGTCTATGGTCGTATGTGAAGGCCATTTTGCTTATTTCATCCACTATAGCTTATTACTCGGTGGTTTGTGCTTGGCAGAGTACTTCACCCTTAGATCGGCTGCCAGTTTCGACGTTTCGCGATTAATTATCGCTTAAGTCTGTTTCTATTATAAGATAGAATCTGGTCTTTAGAACTTCGGCTTTTTCTGGGATTATATAAACCGGGCCATGGGCTTTTTATAGTATAAACATGACTGGTAATTTAGCTGAATTGCGATCTATATACCCTTCGCCAGGCAGTATACGCTTGTATTTCCCTCTTACTAACTAAAATAGAGTATCTATTTCCCCTCCTCCTCCTGGATTGCTCTGCCCGTCCTCAAATACCCTGCTATGCCTGTGGTCCGCAATCCTGCTATGCCCGTAGCCCGGCTGCTTCCTACCAGATTGCCAGTGTCGTACCACCGTAATCGCGGCACGTCCTCGGGCCCGCCTCTACGGTAGAGCTCCTCCGTACACTGCACCTTAAGTCCATAGGAGTCGTCGCATATGTATCGTCCCTCTAGAATTCCCTCTGCCCGTTTGTACAATGCCTACCCACCCGCCCTCTGCTAACAAACCTCCTTCCTTTAACGAGAGCTTCGACAGTGATTCATAGGTCCTTCGAGTGACTCTTGACGCTCTGCGCCTCCAATATCGTCCGGTGACAACTTTGCACCGCTACCCCAGAGGTGTTCTATTATACGACTAAGCATCGGTTCCGCGCCAGCAGACCGCTGGGGACTCGATTCCTACACGAGTAATCGTATATTGGATGGTTTTTATATCCAGTTTGATAGCAGTCCTCTGTTCTGTTATAGCAACTCACTATTGCCCCCTCCGGGCGCAACCCCTTCGATCGGCGACAACGCCTACACCAGCTCCATTATTGCCTCAACGTTTGCTCTGGAATCATATTGCTCCTAAAGGCTCAATTCAAGGTTCGTAGTAGTACTATGTACAGGTGTTGAGGGCTTCGCTGCCTGCTTTGTTAGTTAATCGCTTTATATTCCTTTTAGTCTTCTTTCGGCTTCGTATAACAGCTGCCTTTCTACAAATAATTATCAACGCAAAAAATCTAATTGCATTCTAATCCTCATATTATATGCGCTATAATCCCTTGATTCGCAAATAAAATATTTTTTTGTATATAGACTATCACGATGAAAGCGACGAATATATAATAATATATAAGTCTACAATTAAAATAATCTAAAAACATTTGTCGACGGTTTTATTACGGAGTAGTATTATATGCATTTGAGTACTACTTCGTGTGGCAAAGAGAAGTTGGATAAATGCTTAGTATTAAGTTTATATATTCATATGCGATAAAGTTGAATTCTTGAAGTTCCGCAAGTGAGACTTGGTTTTCGTATCGTACGGCTCTTGGTGAAAGGGATCCAGAATCGCCTCCGTGCGGTATCCTTATAAAAATAGATAGGGGAACCAGAATCGATTCCCTGCTTAATATCATCATTATTTTGATAGATTGAAAAATGTCGCTATATTTAGGGCAGCAGGCATCAGCAATATCTTAAAATAGATGATAGGGAAACTATAACCGATTCGCGAGGGGACCAGAAGAGGATCCCCTGGGTATGATCCAGCTGACTCATCAGCGTACTCAGGACTCAGGGCTCAGCTCAGGTTAGAGCAGCGACTGCTCAGGTCCAAAGACGGAAATGGACTTTGGTGAGGTCAATTCTCGTGTGAGACTTTAAAGGTAGTTTCAGAAGCAACAAGGTAGATTGGTTAAGATTCTTTGCTCTTAATATTGCCCCACAGTAGCATAATTGTTTTTCTTCAAGGTTATTGTAAGTGAGAACCGAATTACACTAAACCCCTATTAGCGACCGAGTCACTCCTCTTTCTCTGTCAAAAGCTCTCACAACGGCATAGTTCCTTAAAGCATTTACTCACTAAGAGGAATTTTCTGTGAATTTATTCCGTTTACTGTATATTACAAGTTTCTATTTCCAAAACCGCTGAATAAGCATTCAGTAAACATCTATTCCCCGCTACCCACCTCTCTCAAAAGCCTTCACAGTAGCACAATTTCTCAAAGCCTCTAACTACCACGAAAGTCAGACTCTAATCTCTTATTCGCTAGTTCTGTTTTAGTCTCCGGATATGAGCAGCGGCCGCTTTTACCTAATCCGAGAGTGAGTATCCCTGAGCTACGGCCTGAGCAGCCCAAGTATACCCTGAGCCAGCCTGAGCATACATTGACAAGCGATCTTAGCGCCCAAAGGGGTTCGTTTTGGCCTCTTTGAGGCCGGTTACACTTTTCTCGTCTTGCCTTTGAGCCAAGATCCCATTTCGCTCTGATCAGGATTCAAGAGTAATCGCGGTTTTAACCTGAGCCGAGCCCTGAGCCCGAGCACGGTGATGCGTCAGCCTAAGCATCTTGGAACACAGCCACCTCTTTCAACCCAGCAAGGTAGTCGGTGGAGGCATTGAGCTTTCTATCTACTTCTAACCTAATTACACCTTCAAATTGTGGGCAAAAAGAAACAAAGATAGAGGTCTGACTTGGCCACGGTGACTATTAATAGAGCCGCTCTAAAATATAGGACATTCTTCTTTATCTCTTTACAAATCTCAACCCGGCAAGTTTATCCAGCACCATTTCTTTGACTTCGTAGTATGCCGTAGACCTTTCTCTAGTCCGACCATCCATCCGACGATCTCTCTGTGACCTAGGCAATATAAGCCAGAAGCGCCCTCTTCATCGGTGACATTGCAGCCTCTCTTAGATGGTTTTGGAATAATCCTCCAGTATACGCTCACGACCTCAATTTTACAATACCCGTTCGATGCAGCAAGCACTTTTACCAAGCACATCTAGCAATAAAGCCTCTCGGTCGCTTTCTTAGTATATATTTCCTCCACTCGTCCAATAGGAGAACGGCCACGCCAAAAGCCGCCGGCAAGAAGAAATGCTCGGCAGGCACGTCGGTTGTGCCAATGATAACTTGCAATTGCGGTATATAGAGCCACAAAATAGCCATGCAAAGTGCAAACGCAATTGCTGGAAACAAGTATAGATTCTGTGTGTTCTTATTGAACGCTGGCGGATGTTGGAATATACTCAAACGGCGTGTACGGATTGCCATTAGGTTGAACCACTGCATGACGACCAGATTCACAAAATAAATCGAACTGGCTTTGGACAATTGGGCGTTATAATAGGCCTGGTCCATGCCGTCGGGCAAGGCACCATACTTGAACCATAGGTCGGAGAATACGATACCGTTACGTTGCAGATACCAGTAACTCATCGCAAATGAGCTGACTGTTTCCAGTATTCCGATAAATCCGTAAGCTTGCAAGATGAGTTGCCAGTCTACTAGCCGGTCA
The DNA here is from genome assembly GCA_013054445.1 of Cudoniella acicularis. Classification (NCBI taxonomy): domain Eukaryota; kingdom Fungi; phylum Ascomycota; class Leotiomycetes; order Helotiales; family Helotiaceae; genus Cudoniella; species Cudoniella acicularis. The sequence continues at coordinate 7,590 of JAAMPI010001071.1, forward strand.
GACCTGAGATTGCGTGGCTTTCGCAAGAGGACGTCTGTCTCAGGTACTTCGTAAACGAGGACGGTCGCGGCTGCGGCGTCTGTGAAACAGCAGATTACAATCATCAGAAAACTGGACAAAACTTGAGGAAGTCCAAAGAGAACATTAGTTATCACGGGCCAGAGCTCGGCAAAGCTTCCGGCAGGAAGGAGGTACACGATTGTCTTCTTAAGGTTGTCGAAGACAACACGGCCATATTGAACGGCTTCCACCACGGCCGAGAAGGACTCAAGCAACACCATATCGGCGGCTTCAATAGCGATATCAGAGCCAGAGCCAAGGGCTATGCCAATATCGGCGGCCTTGAGTGATGGAGCATCGTTCACACCATCGCCGGTCATGGCGACCACTTCTGCACGTGACTGAAGCTCACGCACGATTCGAAGCTTCTGCTCTGGTGTAGTACGAGCGAAGACAATTTCGTTATACTTGCACAGCTGTCCCCATTGATTCTCATTAAGAGTCATCATTTCGGGACCGGAGAGGGTGATGGAAGTGACAGAAGGGAGAGAAAGGTCAGACGGCGGGCTAAGATGTGCGGTTGCGGCAGGTTTTTCGGATGCGGCGAGTTTGTTGCTTTCAGGGTCAGGGTCAGGGTCAGGGCCAGGACTTGAAAGAGCGCTGATATCGTGTATAAGGTTGGGAGGGTTGCTGATAATACCGCATTGCATTGCGATTGCTTGGGCGGTTAGAGCAAAGTCACCAGTAACCTGGAAGGCGTTGTTCATGTTAGCATACTATAATATTGCCTGATCGCTTCGTGAGAGAGGAGAAAGGTGAGCGAACCATAAAGATACGAATGCCGGCTCTTCTGAGAATCCTTACAACCTCTGGTATTTCATCTCTTAGTGGATCCTCTATTGCCACAAGCCCCACTAAGGTCAAGCCAGTCCTCGCATGCTTCATAATTTCCATCTCGAATTGGCCTGGCGATGTTGAAGCTGTAAAACCGATTGCCTGATTTGACAGGACTTTGCGTCCTAGGAGAATAACGCGTCTTCCTTGAGCCGACCACTGGTTCTTAATTTCCTCCATATCACGACGGATATCATCATCGAGAACGTGAGTTTCACCATTACTCGCCGTGAAGTGCGTGCATCTACCAATCAGAACATCAGGGGCACCCTTGATCGTCAGAAGCATGTCCTCGTCTGGCTGAAATATCTTTGCCTCCATAGGCGGAAGGGCAAGATCCAGGCCTTCTTTCCCCGAGACCGATAGAGTTCTAATCATGAATTTATTCTTGCTGTTAAAAGCAAGCTCAAAGTTCATCTTCCAGAAGCGACGAAGTTGGATGACCGGTCCTAGACTTTCGGAAAATCGTAGCAGTGCTTGATCAGTAGCGTCGCCGTTAATTTTACGTTCATGCAGGGGCAGATTTAACGTAGTTGCGTCGAATTCGCTGGCATTGCAGAGACCAGCAACGAGTCGAAGTTGGAACATGGCGTTGTTGGTATTCCCACCACTGGTGGCAAAAGAGGAGGCCGTGCCCGCCCTCGCGGATTCCAGAGTTATCTTCTCTGCTCCTGTAGTGCATTCCATAACAAGCATTTTGTTCTCAAGATGTAGATGTTAGTGCGGTGACTTAGAAAGGATTGTAACTGTAAATATTAAGATAAAAAGGACACACCTTTGTTAAGGTCCCTGTCTTGTCTGAACAGATTACAGAGACGGCACCCAAGGTCTCAACTGTCTTCAATGATTTGCAGAGAACCTTATTCTTGCGCATCATGTTTGCGGTAATGGTCAAACTGGCAGTGACAGCAATTGGTAGGCCAACAGGAAGGAATGCAATTGCGACACTGACGATGTCGACGATTAATGTTGGAACATTGATCCATTCAGGGTGATCTTTTCGAAGCCATACAGCCCTTCATAAATTTTATCAGTACAAGTGGGAAGCGCAATATGGAAGCTAGGTCGCCTTACCAAAGAATGACTACGCCAATGACTGTACAAACTATAGAAGAGCAGATAATAATCACAAACCGTAGAACTTCCCTTTCAAGAGTAGTCATACCAGGTTTTGGCTCGTTCGTAAGCTTGGCGATACGACCGAAGACAGTCGCGTCCCCAGTAGACACGACAACGCCAAGGCCGCTACCAGATATGCAATGGGTGCCCTGCAATCCAATGCAATGGGTCTCAAGATAATTATCATCTGTAGAATCTGCTGTACCAGACAATGGCAGGGACTCCCCTATACGAAGTAGGGTGGTTAGTATGAACATGCAGTTTGTGAAGAAGTAAGACAGAAATCCTACCAGTGAGGATTGAGCGGTCAAATTTTGCATCCGAGGAAGTTCTCAAGAATCTAACATCTGCTGGCAGCTTATTACCCGCTTTGATCAGTAGAACATCCCCGGGAACAATCTCGCTTGCAATAACAATGGCCTGAGCACCGTCGCGCATCACCAGACACTTATCTGGCAGCATAGTTGTAATCGAAGCCATGACCCTCGACGACGACCAATCCTGCCAGGCATTGAAAGCCGCCTGTATAAAAAACACTCCAACGAGGACTATTGCAAGAGCAAGATTAGCCTGCGCGGGAGGTTGGCCTAAGGGTTTCCAGGATACGAAAACAAGTATGGATCCGATGAATAGGATGGGCCCAAAGCCGGTGAAGAAATACTTGAATATCTGCTGGAATTGATGCGAGGGCGGAGGGGACAGAGTGTTTCTGCCATATTCGGCCAACCGCCTCTTTACCTGATCAGTGAAAAGGCCTGAAGTCCCGTTTGTGGAGAGGCGCCTCAAAATCTCCTCTGGTGAGATAGTATGCCAATCGAGAGTGGTAAATTCTGCAGCCAGACAAAGTGGTCAGTTGAAACCAAGTGCCAAAGAGTTGGGATTGCTACCTTCGGCGGCAGTGGCCTCTGCCCTTTTAGCGTGTGCGAGTTTACGTTCTCTGGACTCATCGATCTGGTAGGAGCCGCAATAATGTTAGGAGGCTTGGTCAAAGTGCAAAGAATTTAGGGCGTACACAGTTCTATATTGAATAGGAAGGGCCGCCGATGGATCGATTGAATTTCCTGTGCGTGTGCTGTGCATACTGTTGATTGAAAGAGAGCGCCGGACTGTTGGTTGGCCATCATGAGCTGCTTCCTCCTCCCTTGCCTCCCAGCGGATGCGAGGACTCATTTTCGCGGTCTCACTACTTTCCATGTGCTTCATTTGAAAATTTCGAGGTCGAATGAGGAGCGGCCGCTTCCATTTGCTGATATGGATAATATACGTGCACGTGATACCAGGATGCTTATGCGCTAGCCCTAAAGGAGACTTTCAGCTATGTGGCATGGCCTAAGATACGGTATTCTGTCCGACATGTTGCGCAAGTATATACTCATCGCTTAGTTAATAGCAAGTGTTTAAGTCTTCGACATTGAGTATATCCTCGCCGCTTAGCAAGGGTAGGGTAGCGGACAAAACTAGGAAAGGAAACTATAGCTGGGGGACACAGGGGCCAAAATGGGTTCCACACAATGGTGTGAAGGCTAATTCAGGGAGTGCTCAGGATGCCCAGGCAGCTCAGGTGAGCTGGGTGGGTCGAGGGTGAGCCGAGGGTGGTTAGCGCCTGAGTAGAAGTGTCCAGTCCCCATTTCTCACGTGACGTACACCCAGCTCCTTACTCTGCTTAGATATCAAATTGACGACCTCGCTGTGGTTTGTTGTGGCTGTAGACTGTAGTATTCGAGGTCGTAAAACATGTATCCATCTTTTCAGCCAGGTCTTGTACGGAACTTTCATTTGCCACGTCCGAAAGCTTCTTGTTTATGTCGGTAATCGTGGTTGAGAGAGGGCAGATTTTCTGGGCGGTACCGTGTACTTGCTCTGCTGTACCGTTCAAGGTACCCGAGATAGTCGTAAGCTCTATACTCTGCGTAGATATCAACTCCGCGATCTCGTTGTGCCTTGTTGTGGCAGTAGTTGCGTCCACAGAACGTGTGTTTATCTTTTCAGCAAGTTCCTATGCGGAACTTATATTTTAAAAAAAATTAAAACAACCACAAATTCAAATTGAAACCAGATAAATGTAAAGGTGTCTATATTATCTGAATCTCAGTCTTAAACAGTTGCGAAAAAGCATATTAATTGAAATACACTAAACTTTTAAAGTGTTCTTACCTACGCTTGGACCAAGTACGATAGGAAGACCGAAAAGGGAAACAAAGCAGAATATCTCATCTTTAATAATATATCACACAAGTAAAACCACTCAGCTTAAAGTGAGAATTAGATGGAACCTACTATTTAGCAAGCTAAAAATAGACTATCTGTAAGTCACTATCCTACTGTGAGTATTTTAACTAGAGTCAGAAGGCCACTAAATACTTCGCAACCTTCTCAACAGTCAGCTTTAGCACAGAACATCCGCACACGATTTATATCGCATACTCCACTTCAATTCCAAAACGTCTATAATTCTTTCTTATCGCTTTTCCTTACTCACTCATTTAGATCAATCAGCATTTACTTTCAAACTGCACACACTTTTCCTTACACCTTCCCCTCTAAATATACACAAACAAGAAATCCCCCCCCCGAAAACATGTTCACCTCCCTCAAAACCTCCCTCAAAACTCTAAAAACCCCACATTTTTACCACTGCTCTTTCCACAGGCTCTGAACCACAGCCACCAGCAGTCGAAACATACCGTCCCTGGAGCAACAAAGCGCAAAAATAGATCCCAATCACCGTCCCAGAAGGCAGTAACTACGAGCTTGTCCAAGCCAAGCTTAAGGAGTATGAAGAGGAGTTGGGGTATGAGCAGGCGCCTTTTTTGTTTGCAGGGGCGAGTGCGAAAGGGGAGGGGAAGGAAGGAGAGGGATGAGTTTTTGAGCGGGTTGAGGGTGTTGGTATGTATGGCTTTGTTTTGTATTTTTTGGTTGTTTGGATTCTTTCTAGATTATTAATTCAGAAGAGTTAAGAACGAAGAAAAAACGGCTAACTAAGAATCGAATATTTCCAGACGCCATGGTCAAAAGACGGGTCAGAGCCCCAAATAGAAACTCTCATAACGAAATTCAACACAATGGACAAATGCATATCTTTCAAAGCACTCCTCTCCATTGCCATTCCCTCTTCCCTAGACGAAGAGCTCACCCAACACGTCTATGGCTGCTTCACACCCTGCGAAACCCCATTTATGTCAGATATCCTTCCTGAAGGAGCCGAAGAAAACGGCTTTCCCTTCTCTCTTTTTCTTCGTTGCGTGGTGAGGAGATTGAGGGATGAGGTGTCTCGCAGAATAGATGTGTTGAGGCATAGGTCTCGAGGACGGTGTTGTCCCGGGTGGGTTGAGAGGGAGGGAGACGGGAATGGATTTTGAGTGTTGTGAGAAGATGCCGCCGAAGAGGTGAGGAGTTCGTGGAGATGTGGAATAAGGAAAGGGAAAAGGTGAAGGATAAAAGGGGTGATACGCTGACTGCGAGGGCAGAGGCAATGAAAAAGTTCGTGGGGTTAAGGGAGGAGTTGGATGCTCGTGCGAAAGAGGAGGAATTAGATATGGATTCTTGGGATGTTGTGCAGCGAGAGAAAGAGCTTTTGCGCCTTTAGCGTATCCAATTCCTTTTGCCAAGCACCTGGACTCAACTTCTTTGCCTTTGTTTCCATGGCTTGGTCTCCACCCATACGCCCATTCAAGCCACAAAACACAGAATATGAGGAGGCCAAGATAATGACCAAGTGTTCTGTGTAGTAGGCGTCTTGTGCCCCAATGACATTTGACAACGGCACAAACCGAAGGACCATCTAATTTACCTTTCTTTCTTCGCGGTATCTCCTCTGGAAAGCTGCTTCTAGGAGGCTACGACTCTGTCAACATGTGAAACTGTAGTAAGGGGATCCAGCTTACTATGCAACAGCGGCGCAATTGCCGCTGTGACCATAGTGGGGGTCCCTCCTGGTGGCACATTGAGAGGTCCATCCCACATATGTCAATGACCATGGAATTGGGCGGTCTATGTCTTCGTCCGTAATCTCGCCAGTTGGTCTCCGAATGACTTGATGAATCTCTCCGTTCCTACACGAGCCTCAGCAGCATGCGAACCATACCGCCTCGGATATATGGTCTTTGCAGAGAAGTTTGTCCACGTCCGACTAGCCACTGCTGGTTGGGTAGTGTCGATCTCGTTTGCAAGTAGGTCGGCACGCGTCCAATTAAGATCCAGCCCAAAGAATATGTTGTTGAACAGCTCCATGTCTTGCAATGTATCCAGGTACTGTCTTTTCCTAGGAACGGAGCCGTCTTGCTGTGAACAATGCACCAGGGCGTATACGACTGGCTGGCCTTTCGCATGTGGTTTGATATTTTGTTGAAAGGGTAGCTTCACTCGTCTTGCTGTAGCTGGGTCGAACAGTTCGTGACATTGTCTTTTGATGATCAAGTTCAGTAATTCTTTACTGAACCCTAACAACACTCACATAGCGAGCCCGATCTGCCATAGCAAATGGACTGCGTCTAGCGAGGACTTCAATCTGGAGATCTGCTTTGTATATTGCATATGCGAGAAATAGGTAACTTTTGTCTAGGCGAAAAGAAGGATGGTTGTCGGGAATTGGACTTTACGGCGTAGGAGGTACAGAAGTGTAGAATTGATGGTGCATTTGCATCTGGGCGAAATTTGGTTTGTGCAGAAGGTGGGAGGGAGGTTTGCAAGCTTGACTGTTGGGCCGTTCCTTCCCTCTGAGTGGCGCAATAGCTCAATTGCGGATGCGAACGAATCCCCGGTTGAGATTGTCCTGCTCGGAAGTTCCGCAATCTTAGCCCCTTCTCATCTCCAGCAACCTCGCGACAAAATGGGATTTCCAGTTCCAGCTGATTGGTCGAAGTTTCCTTTCGTCTTTCATCATTCGAATGCATCTAAGACCTCCCTGCATGCGACATGAATGAGAAGTCGGAGAACGAGAAACCCGTCCCACGTCTCTCAGCCATGGTCAAGAAAGTATAAAAACAACTTAATAATTTCAATGCCATTGAATCTCAACTAAAGTGGCTGCCTACCTTATATACAGCACTCTTAATCATCGATTCATCTTTAAAAAAAGAAAAGAAAAAAAGAAACCGGGACGGAATTATTTTCAAGCATCAAAAATTCAACAAGTCAGTAAGCAAGCAAGTAGGTAAAGTATATATATAAATTGAGAGTTTTCCAGCAACAAAATAAAATATGTAAACGAATTCAATTTTTCCTTTTTCTTTCTTTCTCTCATCCTCTCATTCTCCGTTTTTCTGTCCACCCCGTCTGTCTATAGATCTAGATATGTCGGCGGTATCGCGTTTAGGTGTATGTAGGCGGCCTGTCTTTCTTGCGATCTATTCTACTTCCTCTCTCTATACCCCCCGTAATCTCGATTTTCGATTTTTCGAATGGAGTTTTCGAAAAGAAGTCTTTGCGCCCCTCTCACCACCCAACAAGCCATGCAACGTAACTATGCAACCCAGCAACCAACCCAGCAACCCAAGCAACCCAAGAAATTCCATCCCATCCCATCAAGTCAAATCAAATCGCGTTCAACCATACAACCATCCATCATCAAACACACCAAAGACCCCAAAAGGATTACTTACGAACTCTTCGCGCCCCCTCCAACGATCCGCGGCAACGTAGCCCACCCCTCCTTCCCACCAGGCATCTTCGTCCTCCCAAAATTCTCATCCAAATCCAAAATTATCTTCAGCGCGTTCCGACTCCGTAGGTAACTCAGCGGTCCCTCTTGACCGGGCAACTTATCAGCGCTTACGCTCCCCACGCCTCTATGTTGCAGGTCTTCAGCCTTCTGGCTACCCGGCATGGGTAAGAGGTTCTGCAAGACCTCGTACATGGCGAGCGTGAAGCCGAATTGCGGGGATGAACGCAAGATTCTGGCTGGTCCACCCTTGAAGAAGGCTTTGAAACCCTCTTCTTTGTATATGGTGCTTGCGCAGTGGCGGAGAGACGTGTAGGAACTCTCGCCCTTGCGGGCCTCGACTTGGAGGCGGGTTTTAATCACGTCACAGGGTGTGGTGAGGTACGCCGCTGGCATGCCGGCAATGGCGCCTGCGGTGAGCAGTTGCAAGATACCAAGGGACTTTGTCTGGCTTTCGCCAAAGTAGTCGCGCTTCAGATGATTGTAGGTTGGGAAGTAGATGGCCGAGAAGGGAACATCACGTAGGAGGCACGCGGAAGCGCCCTTGTACAGCCCAACGAGACCCAGGTTTCGGACAATCCACATTGCTGAGCGGCGAGGGGCGCCTTCAACATTCTTGGCTACCTCGCCTTGAACTTGCAGACGAATCTTGACGATTTCGAGGGGGTTGGTGAAGATCTATTTTTAGTATCAGTGGTTGTGATTGGTGCGCATGAAAAAAGGGGCAAACTTACGACTTGGCAAGCGCCAGCGGTACCACCCGCTAAGAACTCATGCGGGATCCAAATCTTACCATTCTTGTCTGAGAAATGACTTCTTACAAGATCATTGACAGTCAATTTAATGGCCTTTTCTGGAGCCACCCCGACCAATTGTGGTAGAATACCTGAGTATAAGCCTCTGAAGCCTTCATTTCTGATGACTTTCTTGGCGCAATCCAAAGAATTCTTGTATAGCATTTCACCAACACGCGATGATCGCTGGTTCTGCATTCGGGTCTTGACCAAATCAATGGGGTAGACCATGAATGCTCCAAAAGCACCAGCCATTGAGCCGAGCGCGAAATGATGCACCGACTCCAGGATCGAATGTAGAACATTCTGGGTGGTTGTCTTCACCTTGACAACGCTCGCAGTGGCTACATCACTAAACGCGTTGTAGAGAGGGTTTCGCCACGAGGGGTCGAGCACCTTGGCGAAATCGCCTAGACCAAGTCGTCCTGAAGGCTCATCAAGACTGGCGAAGTGGAAGAGGATATCGGCCTCCATGGGGGTGAACAGTGAGAATCTGGTAATGCGAGAAGCCTCGTTGAGAAAGTCCGTTCGCGTAATCTTGCCGTCTTTACTTTGCGCTGTAGCTTGTCGGATGACCATTTCCACCAAATCCATCTCTCTAATCATGTTTTGAAATGCGCGAACATTGGCGTACGAGATCTTGGTGCCTGTTGAGATGTTACAAAGGGTGTGTAGATTCTCTAATAAATAATCTGATAGCTTGTGCTTTGCCGTAGACAGAATGATGCGCTGGAAATCCTCAGGCTCGATAAATCCATCGCCATCTTTATCGAAGTAGTGGAAAGCTTGTCGTATCCTCTCTCCTTGCAGGCCTCTCAGCATCTGTGAGAATTGAGGGTACGTCAAGTCGTGCCGTCGTTTCTTGCCCCCACTATACAGCGTCGCCCATTCGCAATTCCAATCGAATGGTATGTGATCTGGGCCCTTGTTCGTCTCGTACAACTTCTTCAAATCTTCATATTTGACAAATCCTGTCTGTTCAACATCAAAAAGTCGGAATGCGATCTCGTACTCGGCGTCGGGTTTCGCGAGGAGGTTTTCGAAGGTGCCCCAATCAGAAAGATTTATTTTGCCAGTATTTCTGCGGTCTGCCACTCTGAAAAGAATGCCATACTGTTCGCGCTTGATTTTATGCTAGAATCCATAGCTTTGTGTTAGTCAATGGCTTACAATCGTTTGTGTAGCAGGGGAGGGAGCACAAAAAATTGACTCACGTAATCTTCGCCTTCAGGCGCAACAGCATTGATAAACTCCTCCTCGCTCATAAAGAGCTCCCCGGACTCTGAATCTTTCTTCGCATTCTTGTCAAAGGCTGCTTTCGACTGTGCAGAAAGCTGTACTTCGTCAACCTGCTCAGAGCCCAGAAGCGACTCCTTGACGACCTCCTTCACCTTGGTAACATCGGTCATCGTGTCCTTTGCCCTGTCCACAAGTACACAGACCGCTTTTTATCGCAAGATAAGGTTGGAGTCCTCGTCGAATAGAGCGGTTTGCTTGGTCGCAGAAGGAAGAAAACTCTGCGCGATTTGTTGCCGGCGAAGAATGGGGCACAAGCAGCCCGCAGAACCAAAGCTGCACGAAGTCGGCCAAAAGAAAGCAAGTAAGCCTTCCGAACCGACGCGCAAAGTTCTAGATGTCTCAGCGTTGCGCGAATTGTGAGTTAAGATGGTTGTCGCCGAGGTGAAGGGGAGGAGGTTAAATAAACGAGAGTACGAAGGTGAGGAGAGGACGTGAGGCACGGTACTTTCTGGGGAAGATGGCGTTGGGGGACCGTTCGCGTGGGCGCAAGAGGATGAAGCTCTACTGAATTAATTTTGGCCTCGCAGACCAGGGATGCAAGAAATTTGTTGCGCCCGGATTTACATCGGAACGCCGGGCGGCTTCGAAAATTCGCATCAGCAGGGGCTCAAACTGGGCCCAAAGGAGATTAGCCCAGCCTTGGATTAAAGAAGATGCGGAAGATGCGCGCAAATCATGTGATCGACGACTGCCGAAAAGGAGGCGTCCCCACACGTGTTGATTCACCGTGCCCTGGCAAAGCATCATTGGCCGAAGAGAAACGCCCCTTTTTCTTCCCCCACGGAGCCCGGCGAAGGGCGATTAGCATCATTGATTCACTATCAGGTCATATCACATACTGCAAGAACACCATTGGCACAATTCATAGAAGTATCCTTCCATACTTCCTATTACTGATTTTGGCTCTAAAGAAGACCCCCTTCCAATACGCCATGGACGCTATGCCATCTGCGGAAACAAAGAAAAAACTGCCATTACAAATGTGAATGGGGAACAGGAGGACAACCATTACAGAATCCCAAGTTTCTATTTTCCGCCCAGAGCCCGTGCCTGCTCAAAGTGAGCCAGCCAGGCTGAAAATGTTCGTGGTCTCGTCATATCGTGGGCATCGTTACGCAAGGAAGCAGACGTGATCTTGAGTTGAGATGGCCGGGCCGCTTCCGAAAAGACTTTTTGAGAATGGACGACCATCTGGAAGTGTGAATGTGTGTAGTCATTGATGCAAATCAAATGACTGTATGCAATGCGAACGCCATAAAGCAGCTCGATCTAATAAAGTGTTGTGGGTGATGTATAGCGGATGCACATGGAGCTCCGGATGAAATACCATATCGACAATTCGACGAGCGCTCGCCGTATCTGATCCAATAATATACAGAGAAAGGAAGGTCGTTTTGCGTGTGGTCGGGGAAAGCCGGACTAGCTCTTCATTTGGCCATTGCGTTTGAGAGGATCTCGAATCTCGAACGGCATATGCGCGGCGACATCTTCGAGAGAGGGCAGCGAGGGCCGAGCGTTTGGAAGCTGGATGGATGGTAGAACAAATCCCCGGCCCATCTCTGCTTGGACAAAGAGGGATGCACGCTTGTACCGACGGTCAGAGTACTTCTCGAAAACGGCAGCGTGGTGCTTTTGAGGATTCTCGCAGCATTCCAACATCATGGATACCAATGGTCTGAGTTGGGTCCAGGTATAGCCAGAATAGTAAACGTGAGCAGGTGTCTGCAAACAATTAGTCTCTGGAAAATTGCAGCTAGCTTGAAAACTTACCCATTCGCCCTTCTTCAACATCAAACGAGCAAAGCAATGTGCACCGGCAGCAATGTAGCTAGGTGGGCTACCGACAAAACGCTCATCCATGATGGTTACTTCGAGGAAGTACTTTGCTAATGTTCGAGTCTCGAGATCGTAGTCATCAGCCTTGCTGATTCGTCGCAAGAAGCTCATGGGTCCGGGCCAGCCAAGCTCGAACTGCAGCATGCTCAACATAAATCGTTCCGCCTTAAGAATCTCATCGACTGTGTAGCCTCCATCGACCATGTATACGATCTCGTTCACAGATGGGCAGTTGATCTCTTCATACTTGGCAGCGACGAAGATCGCAGTGGCTCCAACCAGTTGAAGCTTTCCTAAAGAAACGATTTTGCACGACAGGAAGCGATCAATATAATTGACACAAAGGAAAAGGGTTTCCGGCAAGAGCGAAAAACGATGGTGAACTTGAATTAACCAATCCATCAAGACCGAGCGCATCGACCATTGGATCTCGGCCTGAGTGTCCATGTAGTGTGCATTGGGGAGCATCTTGATCTAAGAGTCACGATTGGTTAGCATTAGATCTGCAGGTACAAACATGACAGGGGTGGAGATGTAAACAGCGGCCGCATCAGTGACCTATGGCGGTCGCACATGTGGTTATGCTGTGGGACGCGACACGGTCGTCGAGGGAGTGGACTCGTACCTCGAGCTCTCGCATGTAAGCAAAGATTTCATCTCCATATTCAGCCACCATGCTAGTATCCCATGCCTCATCTTCGATGTCTTCTTGGGTTCGCGCACTCTCCACAAGATCCTTGGCAGCAGCGATCTCCTTCTTGATCTTATTGGTGACCTTGGGGAACAGAACTGTAGTAGCGCCACCGGTAGTGTTGTCGCCCCGGGAACGGTATGAGTGTGCTGTGGAATAGCCTTGTTCGTCATAAATCTCTTCTTCCTCGTCCTCCCAGTACTCTTCTGGCTCGGAGACCAGAGGTAGTGCTGGCAATCGTCTTTGCAAGTCGAGAACTTGCTGAATTGGCTCAGGTGCATCGTAGACAGGTTCCTCTTCCTTGCGCTCCAGAAGTGCCAAGTATTGCTCGTATCCCTCGGCAGCAGTCAGGCCTTGATCTTCGCGAGCATCCTCATAGATCGGATCACTTGGGATGATGCTTTCCAAGATATCTGT
>JAAMPI010001072.1:0-20293 GCA_013054445.1 Cudoniella acicularis
TTTAAAACTATTTTAAAAAATATATCTTTATTTTTATATAGGTTCTTGGTAACCCGTGGGTATACCCACCTACCCGTGGGTCTACCCGTAGATAGGTACTCGTACATGGGTATACCCGCGGGTAGGAGTAACTCTCCTTACTCCTACCCACGGGTACCCATCGAGCAGCCTACTGTCGACTATGTCGACCACAGGTGGAACCACGACCATACGCTCCATGGCCGTGCTTTCAAAGGTGACCGCGGTCACTTCCTGACGCAGTTTTCTAGATACATAAGTATAGACCTCGTGGAGGAAGTCTTCGCATACCCCAGCAGTCTCACGGAAAGGAGGAAGTTATAGAATTCCGGATCCGGCCATTTTGGAAAGGGCGAGATCATCATGCTCTCCCACTGTAGCATTATTATCGAGTAGAAGTTTTGTCCAAGAGTACGAAATGAGCTTGGGGTGTACTTCAAAGCCCTATTTGTTATTTTGGATGAGAGAATTTTCGCGGACGTATATAATCCTTGTTAGCGTCTTTGACGATGAACCTTGTTTGCTAAGCCAAGAAGTAATGATCTTAATATCATCTAACCTGCTCTTCTCAGTGGTAACATAACTCACTCCTGCGAGTCTCTCCGTAGGTGATGTGCTAAAGAAAGGGGTAGTAATAGCAAGTTTGCTTACCTGAAAAAGCGGTATCGTAGTCAATTCCTATAATGATTTTATGTCGAGTACTGATATCACTGAGCGATGCAGCCATGATTGATGGTGGGCTTGGTAATGGACTGGGAAACTTTGATTTGGCCTGTTGCTACTTTAAGCATGTTCTTCTAACATGTGAACGTGTATTCAATCAGCAGGAAGAGGGATCTGGTGGTTGGTTTCAGTTTTTGGGTTTCAGAACACGGCACCCTTTCTGCGGCCACCGTTGGGTTTGATTCAGGATAGATATCGGAGGTGTCGAGCGATGTTGGTTTCTCACCGAGTCAATCACAATGCAATTCACGCTTTCCGTACTGTTGGTTTTTCTTCATTGGCTAGGAAGAATGGAAGTTGTAACACACCATGAAAACAACCCCTGCGGTGCCTACACTCTCTTACAGTTATCTCTTATAGTTACCCTGCACCGGGCGCTTCCCCGAAGCCAATGCGTTGGGTGAAATGGCTTGCTTTATCCAGAAGGTTAGGCTTTTGCCTACCGGACATCATTCCTGACAATCTCTCTAACATGGATTTTTAGCAACACAATTCAGATGGCCAAGTAGAGGTCGCTGATGATGACGAAGTTCCGCCTCAATATCGAGTTGAAAGACACACATCTGAACGTGGTCGTATACACGGGCGCGACCGCAGCGAAAATGCCCCTCCTCGACGAAATAACCGAAGCACTCAATATACGTTGCCTTTCTATAGAACGAAGAGAAGAGCTGATCAATTAGCCCCCTAAGCTACACCAGTCAATAAATCTCCTTAGCTTTTTTGGGCTTATAAAAAAGTAGTAAGCCCTGCCTCCCAACGATCTTCCTCGAATACTAAAGACGAGCGAAAGCAGAAGGAAAACATTGAGACGCTGCTTGAAATTCAAGAACCTCAGGAAAGGAGTTGCGATGTCGATCAGACACAAGTTTCCCAGTACCAAATGATCGAGTTGGAGCATCAATTCCAGGATATCCTGCAACGCAAAGAATGCGAGTAGAAGGCAAGAGAAAAGTACCTCTAAAGCCAAATCGACTAACCCTAACAATATACGGCGGAGAGGGACCAGATGTTTTAAGCCAAAATTGGCAATATCCAGTTAGCGAAATTCGCCCTCGAAGCACAGCTAATATATTCATCCGCAAACAACAAGAGGTATCCTTTAGACAGATGGAATCTGCTCGGTGGCTCCCGGTAGATGAAACAAAGGTCATGAGCGACATTGACAAGCTGAAGAGGGATATGAGGAGCTGGGCAAAAACAACCTCGATTAAAGACATTTCAATGCTGTAGTCTCTCGGAGAGGTGGAATATACGGCTTTAATGCAACAACTTTCGAATATTGTTGTGTTTGAAAATGGTCATCTCCCGGAGGGTATATCCACCACCGTAAAATCACTAATGCTTCTCTTGAATACTCTCCTTACCGGCTATGTATATATGAGCTTTTTCCGGTCACCATTTTTCTTTATTAGGGGAAATTTTAAGGACTCCTCGTCCAACGGCCGACCAGAGGGCGTTTTGGAGGACATCTATCAACGGACAAAGAGTGGTAAGCTGATCTTCGTGTACTAGGCTGTATCTCTCTGATTGCTCTAGCAAATCCACAAGATGCTCATATATGGCGCTCCTAAACTTTGAGACTACTTATGCCTCCTCTACGAAATGAAATGTCCGATGGCGAAAAGAAGTTGCACCATACAATAGAGGAAGCCATCGCAAGGGTAGCACAACAGCAAGCTACGGCCTTTCTGGCCGGACTAGCATCCTTCCTAGTCGAGAGCAACACCAAATCCGACGTCGCCCATAAGCTTAAAAATATATACGGTAAAACTGCCAATCAATCGTACATGTTGTGGACCAGGCGGACAGAAATGAGATGCTCTACTTTGCGAGACGTCGAGCAGCCAGGTTTCGACGCTAAGTGCCCATTTTTTGAACCAGACACTCTCATGAGACATGAGGACCACGAAGATCAACTGAAAGACAGGCCAGTAACTGTGTTAGTGCATCCGCTTTTGGAAGTGGCTGGCACTGATGAAGCCAATGACTATGATCAGGAACAGGTATAGACAAAGGGGGTTGTGTAGCTTGATAGCAAGATGGCATAGCTAGCAGTTTGTTCTTCGATGCTTCCCTGACAATATATTCAGCATAATCCATCTCATTCAAAAATAATCTACGACTTCAGTCAAGATTCTATGCCATATGTTCAGTAGAAAGTCTCTAGCCGGGGGCTTAGTGGTCAGCGGCTGCCTCGACGACGGCACTCAAAAGCAGCTGGTGTCTTAGCAGCGAGTAGAGTAGTTGGACTGTAGCAATATTGGCAGCTGATGAAGGAACCTGAATCCTATATTATCTCTTTCAGAACATGTGCCAAGTCCCGTATTCCCTTCTTTCAATCCTCAACATCAGCTGTAAGGGGGAGTCTCTCAACAAAGCCTAACAAGATATCAACTGGCATATCCTCTTCTACCACGATGCTCGTCAGATCAGCTCCCCTCTCAAGTAGGAGGGAGAATAGTGACTGTGACATACGAAGGTGCCCAATGACTAATTTAATGCATGCCTCGAAAAATGAAAACTCCCGCGCAGAATTTGGTTTAAGATATTTGGGGTGGCTTTTGCGAACAGGGATCCAGAACTGGCCCCCCGCAGAACCCTTCACTTACTTTTTCTAATTTTAGCCAGTGGCAGTCGTAGCTGAGTATCCCAAACCGCTCACCTCCTCGGACTCCATTGCTCAGTCTAGCTCAGGTTGGCTCAGGTTGGCTCACCCACAGCTCAAGCTAGAGCAGCAAGAGCTCAGGTCCAAAGACGGAAGTGAAAAATGCTCATGTCTACATTCCGATGTGAAATTCCCTGTTATAGGCAGGGCAAGCGGGCCTTCCCCGTATAGACCTTTGATTTATCTTCTATAAAGATATACTCTAGCCCGAGTTCGTCGAATAATAGGAAAACCACGAGTTCTGAAACTTCTTAAATGTAAGCCTTAGAGTAAATTCTCTTACGCTTAGGAAGCTTTTCTAAAAAGATTAATTCTGACTTAAAATCCTAGCTAATAACCCCCTAAATCATTACCAAAACCTCCCGGACCTATAAACAGACCGTATATAATTCGTATAGCGCTTTTCGTCTACCCTTCGAGTAACCTAGATCCTTCTACTCTTCTTAACCTCGAATATAGCTTTATCCGACCAAATCACCTTCCGCTAATCGCCTCTAGGCTTGCTATCATCCCTGTGGGCAACATAGTTCGATGTCCTCTACTACCTGTGATCTATCGTAAAAGCTAATCGCCTCTTGGCTTGTTTCCGTGATATATAGGGTCGGGGGCACGTAATATAGCGGTGGTAGCCTACGCGGCGAAGTTCTCGACGCACAGTCCTAACAGACGCCTGGATACTAAGTTGGCTGCGAACCTGGTCGAAGGTAAGGCGACGCGTCGACTGGCTTCTTGAGATATAGCGAATATAATGGCATATTTCTCTTATAGATATCATGTGAGACTTCAGGGACTTTCTTCTACGTAATCGGTGGCTTGATTCCTGGCGTAAAATGCGTTTAATTGTACGTCGGGGAAGGGGGGTCTAGGAGACGATCTCGCGCTGCGATTTTCCTTCGCGATAGAGGTTACGGACTGTCATGCGCATAGGGGTAGGCCATTCGCACTGCCCTTTCTTGGGAGAGAACCAAAGACAATGCCGTCATTTATCTTGAACTACGCGATAATATAATTGTTGGTTGATTTAATAATGACATTTTAAAAAGACGCGTTTCGCGATCTCGCTTAAGTGGGCCGCTGGTGGTGGCCCTTACTCTTACTAGATCAGAGGCTCTTTTAAATCCGTAGAGATTTAATTTATTTTAAGTGTTTGATATGATTTCGCGAAACGGCTCGCGGAAAGGTGAAAGGAAACTTTGTCCTATAAACAACGTTCATTCACTGCCACGAGTTTCGAAATTAGGTGTTAAGTTTAGGAGATAATAACCCCCTTTTATTCAACTAAACCCCGAAAACTAACTTTAAAGTAAAAAAAACAAGACTCCTCCCTCAATCCTACCCTCTTTCACCTCACCCCACCACCTCATTTATCCATTCGTCAATTAATCGAACTCACTCATCAACCCATCCAAACCCCCCAACCTTATCAACAGTAGCCTCCTTATAATCCGTACTCGGATAATAAACCCCCATTGGAAACTGCGGACTCGGGAGATCAAACTGCCTCACACTAACTGTAATCTCTAACTTACTATCAATAAGTTGCTGCCTATCATCCAGCAAATTGGACGCCGCATCCGTCAGTGTCCATGCCATATTCTTCTTCAAAAATGGCACCACATTTGCGGGTTCGAAATCCTCCAAAGTCCTCAGGGCAAGAGGGGGCCCTTCACTTTCGGGTGTAGTGTTGGACTTGAGATAGGCTTTGAGGGAGTTGCTAAGCGGAATGTTGTCTTCGTACATCATGCCGTCTTGGCGCTGCTGCACGCAGTTGGCGCAAGGAGCATCGCTGGAGGTGGCGAAGACGCCCGAGAAGCCGACTTGGTTTTTCTTGACGAGGAATTTGTGGGTTTGGCTTTCGTCGATTTCGCCGATGAAGACGTGGATGTTGAAGGAGCCATCGTAGGCGAACCTTTTTTCAAAGACCACGTTAGTTTCCCATTTTATTCCTGAATAATGCTGTTGTGGGAACTTACTTTTTAACCCGGACACGCGCGTTCCATGTCAGGACGCTTTTGTCTTTCTTGACGGTCTCTGGTGGATTGACAACTGGGTTTGCAGCGGGGTTTTCAATGATGATGTGTCGGAGGTCCTCGTCAATTTGGATGTCCATGTCTTCTGCGGTTTGCACGGCAATAGTTCGTGTAATGAGTTTAGATCCATCAAGGGCTTCGAATTGAACCACCGGAATATCCACATGCCTGGCTTTGGGTCCATTCAAAGCGACAGATGTCGAAAGATCTTTTGGCCAGTAGGCTGACACAGATTCTGGAGGCAAAGAGCCATCGGTTGTCCTGGATATCGTAAATTATTTGCCTTGAGGTTTTGAAATGTTGAGACTTACCAGGAGTAGTACTCATAGAGATGTTTCTCGAGAGCATGGACGCCATTTGGGTCAAGTAGCTTGGTTCCTGGAATACCATATCCAAGAGTGGTCCAGTCTCTCACTTCGTTTGAGACCCAAAATTCAGTGTCGTTCTTTTTGAAGGGATAAAGGTAGGTCTTTGAGTCGGTGGCATCCGTCCACTTGTCGGGGTAAAGCGCTTGATAAATTGCGAGAATGCGATCAACGTTGCTGCACAGAGTATTAGAGATATTTCAACCACCTTTGAGTGTCTTACCAGTGATGGAGCCAGAAAATTGGATCGAACTGCCAAATGAAAAATATTAACCTCAACTCTTCCAGGGAAATTAGCAGCACTTACGCCTGCAATAATTGGATTTCCCATGTGGCCCACCCAATGATTCCCAGTTCCAACCAACAAATGAATATTGTCATGCCAGGACTCCAAAGAAACGGATGTGTCATCTTGGTAGGCCAGTTCTCCGTCTGGGTCTTTGATAGGTAAACCAGTCGCTGAGTCAATGATGTTATGGCTCGCGAAAGAGGCCCAGCTTCGCAATTCATTGTTTCGATCGTTATCATGCGCGTATCTGCTAAGAAGTTTCCACAGGTTGGTACCAATGGAGATTGCTTGACGCTGCATGTTGAGTTCTAAAATCTCAGGGTTGGTTTCTCCACTTTCATCGGCACTTCGGATGGTATGATCTCTTCCTAGTGGGGACTAAAAAGATCTTCAGTACTATTATTCTGCAATGGTTTGATGATATAACTCACCATGTTCCACTTTGGGAGATAAACAATAGGGACGCGTGCTTTCTTGTCAAGAGCGTCATTCTGAAACTTCAACCAGTGAAGGGGGTTAACTATCTTGATCAAAACAGCAGAGTTTGGACGCCTGATCCAAACTTCTGGTACGGAAAGAATCTTGGGAATTCCCCAGATTTTCTCGTCTGGTGTATCGGCGTTGTTGGTAACATTGTTTCGTGGCATACAGGGATCCCAGTATGGAAATCGGAATCGTTCTGCTGCTTTCAGATAGAGAGATTTGTCAGGCTCTTGTGTGAATTGATTCGCGATATCATGCATCTTGTCTGAAATTGCTTGCTGTGTTTGGTTAGAAACCAGTACCATGTAGTGAGATTATAATGAGCATCTTGCCTCAAACATGTTGATGTAAACACGATGCCAGGTCGGGAAAGTATTCATCCCATGATTGCAGTAGCTCCCCAACTGGCCGCCCGGCTGCTGAACGCCGTTCCAGTTCTCCGATGGTTGACCATGAATGCCTGTACGTTTGTCAGTGATTAACCTCTCCTTGCGTTGGGATTGACTTCCCTGAAAGAGTGTAATAAGTCCACCAATCTTCATTCCCTTTTGCTACAGACCTATTGGGATCTTCTTTCTGCAAATCCTCGAGAGCCAAGAGAAAAAGATTGGTCATGATATTGTCACTAATGAACTCCTCAATCTCCACTCGACATTTTGAGGCATCCGGAACGACATTGGCAACAAAGTTCTTTGCTTGTGCTTCTTTAGTTTGGAAGGCCATTTTGACAGGAAGTCGACCCAGGAGTTGTAGTTACTCTAAAGCTTTGAAACGTGGTTGAATTGCAAGGTTCAAAATCTGTTTGAGGGATTTTGAGGGAATTGAAATGATGTTATATAGACAAGAAGTAGAGCAAAACGGTTGTGTCCAGCGGGCTAGGAAAAAACCCTCATGGGTTTAGCCAGTCATATCCATCAAAGTAAACCGAGGAGAAAGGCTTCAACTGAAATGAGAAACAGGGGTGGTAGCCTCGGGTGCAACTTGAACTACTGAGGGGAAGGCGAGTCATCATGTCACCCATGTGCAGGAGTGAACACAGCATTACCACTTGCGAGATTCTACAGAGCAGTCGGGGGTACCGCCAGTCGCACCGAGCCGTCGATTTCATTTGCTGCGAACTCTCTCGCAACTCAGCCCAATGTAAATTGTAGCAGAAATTGCAGATCACTACTCGTGCTGCAACATTTTGCACGAGAGAATCATTGTGGCGTTGATTTGTTGAACCTAGAGGATTGCGAAGCAGTCTGACAATGGTACACAACATGTCGATCCTAACCTTAGCAAAATTTTCCCGTACACGTGAGGGAATCCAAAAGCATTACCATTCGAAGCTAAGCAAAACCATGCATTTTATTATCAGGAAATATGAGAAAACTCTTGATATAGTTGCATTCACCTTCTCAGCGTTTCGTCACTATGAAGTCATGAAACTTATTCTTGTTGAAATGCAAAATTTCGTCGTAAACCGTAAGGCTGGAGGGTTGACTGGCAGTATATGCAGCTGCCTCAAATTTTAGCGTAGAGAAGCTGAACTGTACGACTTAACGCGGGGAATTTGTGTAGTCGCGTCACTTGTTGTCACTCGACACAAGTTTGCAGGGTACACCTCCACTCATTTCTTGTGTGTAGGATACACGACAGATGGTCCGCAGTTGTGTGTCTTTGGACTTATTTTTGTGGTGACAAGTAGTGGAGCAAGATGATAATAGCGGAGATGGGCTCCCTTTCGATGCTAGGAAATCCCGAATAAAACTCGAGTAAAACAACAGCTTCCTTTCTTTCTCGAGTAAGCGAAGAGGTGAACCGATAGTAGCCAGTTTTCGTTCCCGTTGCGCAGCTGATTCTGTATCATGTATGAGCAGATGTGCCCGAATAAAAGTGAATAGCAAAATGACACTATCGAGAGACGTACAACATCGGAAGCTTCCCCTATTGGTTTTCTTCCCCATCTCTTGAATCCGCATCCCACCTTATCGGGATTTTCCCAGAAAGTGCTCGAGAAGTGCCAACCTCCATATTGTTCAAAGCTACACAGAGTCACAATAATGATGTATGGTGTGCGCCTTGAGACCGGGTGACGCGCTTGACGCTATGTTCTCGGTTCTGCACTGTCACAATGAATAATTGGATGACAACCCCCGCGAAGGATACCATGTTCCCCAACATAAGCTGTGGTCGGGACGGTCTGATGAGGCCTCCAATATTTGGAGAGTAGAGCTGTCACCTGTAAACCCCAGAAGAGGAATGTCGATCTTTCTGAGCCGTGACCGTGGTTGTCATGCCCTTCATGGTATGGGAATTTTCACCGTAACCAAAAGACTCAAGCACGAACTTTCGCCCCATTTGAGTTTATATTTTCATATCAAACAATCTTGACAACTTCTTCCTCGAAATCATCAAACGTTCTTTCATCCCAACGATTACTGATTCCAATTCTCTCCCAGACACCTTCCGACACGATTAGAGTGTTTCAAAACCAGCTTAATTGAGCCCAATAATTTTATAATCAAGATTGGTATCGAAATCGTATTTCTCTGCGTATATATTCGTTGAAGAGCTAATGTCTGTGGAGTCCAATCTTTCAAAGGCACATAGTCGCGACCTGAATCGAGCGACGTATAATGGGTTCGTTTCTTAGCGTCCACGAATTTCAATATTTCGCCATCTAAGTCGTCTGCCAATTGCACCTCTAGGGTTCCCTTGATAGCCGGGATGAGAAGGACGAGGTGACCACCTTTCACTGCCCCGAAAGGACCTATTCCAGCAGGTGTGCACTCGACGTGGAAAATTCGTTCTCGTTCCGAATTGAGACAAAATTTAAAATCGAACTCAGAAGGCTCCAGCTTTGCCGTGACTGAGGCCCATGACTAGCTAGGTGCAATATATTTTCGTTGCGACAAGTTGCATTTTCTTTGATCTTGGAAATGGTTATCTGGGGATGTTCTCCAGCACAGAGTTCCATAGAGAATTTCGAACCAGTGGCCAGCCAGATATGATCCGAGTCTCTGAGTGGGCATACTTGTCCGAGCGAAGCAATGTGCAATTCCCGAAAGTGCTGGCAATCGATCTTCGATATTTGTAAGGTGCCGTGCCGAGTAGTCTCTCATAATCTTCTGCCACCATAAAACAGGGATCGTCGGAGGGCTTGGAGTTGTATACGGTTGGTGAATGGCCACTTTGAAATCGCGCTCGGGAATATTAAATGGGTTTGAGACATTGCCACACTGGCAAACCTTACCTCGAACACATTCCCACATGACTTCATCCTTAGTAAAATGGATTATCCTGGGGGATAGGGTAGCTTCTTGGAATGCCCATGGCCTGATGGCAAGAGGTGCGTTCAGCATTGTACTTTCTTGACCGCCCAGTCCATAATGGGCAATATCTTCTTCCAGATGAACTGAGTAAGACCCGTCCTGGCATCCTTGAAAGATCGGCGACACTTGGATTGGAACAATTTCAACATCAAAAAAGCAACCAACGCTGCTATCACGTGTGTGGAGTGCACTGATCATGACCGTACCATTCATACATATGTTACTCATTTGAGAAGACTCTCTCTCCCAATCATCTCGATCATCTTGAAGAATGCCGAGACTGTCAATCCACAAGTATTCAAATCCGAGGCGATTTGTAAGAATCATGGCGGCTTGAAATGTGCGTGGCAGCGAACCCCACTAGAGGCCTGGGAGTCTTTCTTGGAGAGTTGAAACAGTGGTGGTCAACAGTTGACGAGTTCCCCAGCAATGGCTCAGTGTAAAATATGGAACAATGGTACTCATCAACTCGACCAGTTTCACCTGGCAGTGTTCGCCGTCGATGGATGTAACATGCTGAAGCCGCCTTGGAGAAAATTTAAGATCTTCCAATCCACATGAATGAACTTCCATGCAAGCTTTAAGCTGCCGTCGAATAAAATCGAGACCTTTTGGATCCAGTAGACTCTGGCAACTTTTCGCGCTTCAGAAACTGGCCGCAGGGGAAATTCGATACTGTGAAAATGTTAGCGCAGATCTTAATTCCCCAATAATAACGATTTACTTCACGACAAATCGAGAAGAAAGAAGGTTGATAAAATCAGAAGCAGGGCATGAAGAAAGTGTGGAACTCGCCATTGCCCGAGTCTTGATAAACATTAACAAGAAAGTCCGGTTTCTTGGAGGTGAAGGGATTGAGCTTCGTTAACCGCGGCAGCGACATTTAATCAAGATCTTTGTTGAGGGGATTTTCCAATTTGAAGATAGAAAGCTGTATCGTTATTGGTCGAAGAGGTGTCTTGCTATAAAAGCCATGGTCATAACCACGTTTGTGCATGATTGGCATCGAATCCCTTGTGAGCTGCAAAAGCACACAAGCTTTCGTACAGGATCCGACTGAATGGGCATCCCGGATCTGATTTATCTTTCAGGTCTTGCAAATAAAGGGGCCAAGCGCCATTCGGATTGCTAGTGGCTGGGTTCGGGAGCTCTCGTAAGTACAAAAGCGAAGAATAATTCTTCTTGGGCGTGTCTTTTGGAGCTGAGCTGCCTCCGTCGGCCAGGAGAGATGGACCATATTCACAGTCATGGAAAACGTTGCAGATACAGGTAGGGGAGCAATGCTGCCCATTCCGTTTCCACTTCCAGGAACCCGAGGCCCAAGAGTCCAAAGGTATTTCGAAATCCTCGCTTCCAGAATGAGAAGCGGTATGGGTAAGTTTGTCGATAGATTTTGATGAGTCCTGAACGAATAACATGCCGGGTCATGTGACAACCTCCCTGTGACATGACACGAGTCGACTTGACACCCACCACAAAAGCGTCAAAGCACAATCTACGCGTCGGTGAATGATGCGAAATTTCGATCAGCTTTGAGTTTCGATAGGCATGATTGTTTGCGAATGCAATGGCGATTACGATAGCAGAATAATTGAAGTTAGGAGAGATGAGCAGAGAAGAGACGATGTCTGGTGGCAAAACGGCAAAACGAACATGCAGTAAGCGAAGTCCCACTTCTCACGGTGCTTCTCTCGTTCAGGGGTTAGGGGTTACTATTCTCAATCCAAATACACTGATACTATAATATACTTCCTCTTTAGCCTTATTAAAAATAAAAACTCTTTAAAAACTAGTTTGACTTTATAAAGAATAAATTTTTTAAGTCTAAATTCTTTTAATATTTCGATAGAAAAATGCCCTTTGTTTAAGTGTTTTGGCTATAATAGATATACGACTGTGTTTTTGCAAGATCTCGAGGAAATAGTAAGTTTTCATAATATCGATACACAGGATCCATAGTAATGTTTTATAATTATGCGGCAGGGGTTTGCACACATCGTCACGAGACTTTTCTAGGCGCAGCCTCGGCACAGGGCCAATAGGGAAGCCATTTAATTTTAGGCCTCTCGTAAAAAGTTGGCAGCTTCCAACTTCCTGGTGAGAGTGTCTTAACTTTGCCACAACGAGCGAGCAGTTGGCCTAAGCAAAAAAAAGGAGGCGTGGGGTCATGATGGATTCTTATGATCGTGACGTTCAGCCAGCGGAGTCGAAAAATTCGTCTTTCCAATTCCTTACATTCACGGACTTCAACCAAACAACGGATCGAGCAACGAAGAAAAAGGTTCGTAGCTATGTCCAGCATCAAGTGCAGAGGAAAAAGCGGAAGTCAAAACCGGGGGAGATGGCCATATTTCTAGATATCTCGCCGCTTGCGCAATCCCAAGCCAGTGCTGGTCCACCTGGAGTCCCATCAGGTCCAACGACAGTACCTCATCCCCTTACTTTAGGTGCAGGCCGCTCAGATCCATTCGCGCAGTATCCTATCAATATGGATATACGCACTCATGAATTGTTTGACCATTGTACGTCCCGTCTGCAGTGAAGATCGATAACCACTGTACCAGCTAACACTTGCTGACCGGAAGTGCATGGAAATACTTGTCCTATGTTCAATACCTTAAGAAAGATTGGATTCTTTAGGGCAATTCTTGATGAAGCAGCATTTAGTCAGATTCTCTCGACCTCTTCTTCGCATATGATGAGCCTGAGAGATCCAGAGAAAGCCGAAAATCCGGAAGCCATTGTGTTATCTTCCGAGGCAATCCGGTCTATCAACAGAAGAATCACTGACCCGGTGCTGGGCACCAGCGATGGAGTTATCTTTGCAATTATTTCTTTTGCTTGCCATGCTGTTCGTGACCTCAGATCAACAATCTATATCTTGACATTTAGTGGGGCTACTTGACTAATCATTTGTAGGTCATGTTCAATGATGTTCAGGGCACTTTGACCCATTTCAATGGTCTAGAGGCGATCATTCATCGGAGGGGTGGCTTGGATGCTTTGGGGTCTAATCCTGTGTTACGTATAGTATTATTCTGGTAAGCTAAAATCCCAATGCTCAGATCCCCGTTCTGAATATTGAGCCGTTGCCAGGATCGACGTCAACACGGCATTTCTTCACGACCGCTGTCCTCGCTTCCCAGCTCCTGAGGATATACTACCCAAAGCCAATATTGAAGTTTTGGCCCTACATTCTCCCCACCCAATGCTGGAGGCTTGTATCGATGAACAAGTGGTATCTGTCATGTCTGAGTTACTTGTCTTGAATCAGCTTATTTTGAGCGAATTGGCAGTCCGAGATATGTGGGATGACGGTGTCTTCGCAGGTTTGCATATCGTTCCTATTATGAGCAAGCTTCTATGTATTCGTCAAGAGCCTTGTGAGCATGGTCCTGTATTTGCAAGACAAAAGGCTTGCAGGATTGGTGCCCTGCTATACCTGGCGGCCATTCGGCGCAGCTTTGGCGTCCATCTTGCACCAGATATCCATATCCCGAAGCTCAAACATGCCATAACCACCTGGGTTGAACTGAATATGGATGGGACAAATCCATTGATACTTTGGTTACTTGTGATTGGTGGCGCTCAGTCCCTCGGGCATCAGGATAATGGCTGGTTTGTCTCCGCAACTGTGAATATTATTGTACGTCTGCAGCTTAGTGCTTGGGAGGAGTTGATGAATTCTGTGCGTAGCGTTTTGTGGGTAGAGGGAATCCTTCAGGTCGAGTGCAGCGAATTCCACAGGAAAATATCTTCAGAAGCAAGTAATTTGTTTGGACTACTCTTCTCATGATTGAACATCCAGGAAGGCATGGATCATAACATTTAGCTAACAATGAAATCGCTCAAGTCAACTCTCAATTCATTTCTCGCAACGATTCATTTACTGCAAATCTCCCTCCGAAAGCTCACTCATAGGAAATCCCAACTGGTGACTTTCTCAGTCATTTCCAACTTTTACCACTACCTTTCCAGTCGCACCCCCTTCCTCCATAAACTTATGCGCCTCTGCAATCTCCTCAAATCGAAACACCTTTGATGGCTTAGCCTTATACCGCCCCTCCTTCACCTCATCCGCGATTTTCTGCAATGGCACATCCGAAACTGGAAATCCCGGCAACCCGAAATGGGGACTGGCAAACAAGCTGAAATGCACACCGCTCGGCATTTGTAAAAGAGGGTTGAAATCGGCTATTGGCGCGAGCCCTCCCAACCAGCCACCCAAACAAACGCGGCCTCCTCGTCTCACGATAGCAAGAGAATCAAGAAGGGTGCTATTCCCCACGAGATCGAGCACTGTGTCAATGGTTTTCTTCTCCGGGAGTCTCGCTGATAGGTCAGGGCCTTCCAGCTCCACGCGTTGCACACCCAAGCTGTAGAGCTTTGGCGCCCGGTCCAAATTTCGTGTTGTGGCAATGACTTTCGCACCCAAATTAACAGCAAGATTAATAGACGCCTGACCAAGACTCGAAGTTCCTCCCCTCACAAGCAATGTCTGGCCACTGGCGAGTTCCAGATTCCGGAAGATAAACGACCAAGCAGTGGCATACGACTCCGGAAGAGCAGCCAGTTCCTCCCAGCTCAGATCCGAATTGATGGCAGTGACATTGTCGGCTGGTACACGCGTGTACTCGGCGTAGCTTCCCGGGATCGTCCGTCCCATTCCTCCCATGAGAGCGGCAACTTTAGTGCCGGGTAGGAATAATGTTGATGGCTCGTTGGGGGGACTGGAGTGCACCGTTCCGAACGCATTCGATGCCGCTGACGGGGGCGATCTCGGCCCATTCGCCTTTGCGCATGTGAATTTCGGCGTGGTTGAGACCGAAGGCTTGGATTTTGATGACGACGTGGCCTGGTAATGGTTCCGGGATGGGGAAGTCTTTGAAGATGTAGGTGGAGGGCTGGCCGGGGTTGGAGAGGACGATGGATTTCATATTGTGGTGATATTTTGATATTGGTTTGGGTGTCTTGTTTTTGTTGATCTGGAATTTTGAAGATGAATTGGAACTGCTCTGGCTACAAGACGGTAGGTATTGGGAAGAGAGGATAATTATACACATTTCTCATGAACAAGAAATTCTTCCTTGCCAACATCATGCTTCAATGGCCTGAGATGGAAACAGTTTACATGGGCGAGTAGAGGAGCACATTTTCCGCATCGGGAATAGCTGTCTGGAAAAAGCAAGCACGCCGGAAGTTGTTCGCAGGGACTCTTGTCTTGTACTACCTGCACTCTGCTTATAAATCCGGGGAATGAAGTTCGGCTTGTCGAAGCGTTGCAGCTCATGCATCTCCAGGGCAG
The DNA here is from genome assembly GCA_013054445.1 of Cudoniella acicularis. Taxonomy (NCBI): domain Eukaryota; kingdom Fungi; phylum Ascomycota; class Leotiomycetes; order Helotiales; family Helotiaceae; genus Cudoniella; species Cudoniella acicularis. The sequence goes on from JAAMPI010001072.1 coordinate 15,199, forward strand.
CACATTTCACGTTTTGGGTTTAGCGGGTTCTCAAATCAGTGATCACTAGAGTACGTCATTTTCACCCGGCCCACCGATAGGACTTGCAGTCTAACTGAATAATTATATTGCCGGGTCCAGAAGACCCGTCAACTTTTCCCCTTCCTTAACCAAGGATTGCGGACATTTACCTCCGCGCAGTCCTCGCCGAGTGAGGGTCATTGTGAGGGAGACTCTAGGCTTGACTACTAGACCACAGGGATTAAAATCACAATGTTTGACTTGAAACTGCAAAACATGCCTAATACCCTACATATGACTCCACTGTCTGAATCGGGCAAGCATTGGTGCATTCTCCAAGGGGGTGGGATTACGTGTTCTACCAACTAACAAATCATCTGGGTAACGAATGAATACGGATATTGGGCTTAAAATATATCTGCTACCTACACCGTGTCATTGTGCCACCATCCCGAGACCCTCCGGCGTCCTGCACAAAAGGGACGTGTGCCTAAATCTTGGAATATACCACCCATGCTACAGTCCTAAAGTATACCTCAAAGAAACCCCGAAAGGACCTTGAAGGTGACTTTCGTAGGGGCGACACCCACTTCGTCCAGTGCTTCAACCTATTGGACTGCCATGCCGCCAGGGAGTTCCTTGAGCCCTAAAGCACATGTCAGGCATAACTTCTAGCAATGAAGAAATTATACATACAAGTATCTGTACCAGTATTCTCCACGGCTTGCTGTGACTTGGTGCATTTAATAGCATCATCGCCGGATTGCAATTTCAGAACAGGGCAGGTCTCGCTAAAGCAATCTTTTCCAAGAGCATCCATGGCGCGCTGAAGGGCGCCTTCTTTCCAGCCAAAGAGGTAGTCGCCGTGCGCACCATATCCAGTACTGTGTCCAAAGTCAGTAGTGAAACACATAGACGATAGGAAGGGAGGACTAACGGATCTCCAAAGCTATATACGAGAGGCTGCTTGCCGTTCTTATAGTACGCAGGATCAGCGAACCCCGATGTATCGTACATAATCTCGTACATGACTTGAGGGATTCGAACGGGATGAGTGCTTGGGCATTTGTCGCCCGCGAGCGCTGCGCCTGGGGCATAAGCCACATGGCTTTTGTGATCGGGGCTGTCTAAATTCTTTCCATCCCAGCATGAAGGGAAGATGACAGTAGCGCGGATACCACCCGGGCACGGCGTCTTGGGGAACTCAGCTGTGTCTTTAGAGCTGCAAGGGGCACCGCTACCGCCACTCATACGCTCGTTTTTAGCAAGGCAACGATGGCAGATAGCGAGGCTTCCGCTTTGCTTGGCACGGAGCATTGGATCACCCGTTAGCATTCGGAAACCCTTCAAGATTTTTGTCAGACTAGGCCAGTAGCGTATGTTCCATTTAACTTACAGGGTTCATCACCGTCACTTTTTTTATTACTGCCGCTGAAAGGGTGCATATAATATATAGTGAGTCCTCCATCCTGCTCCAGTAAAGTGCCGTTCAAGCGACCGTTCGCCATCTGTGGAACTCGCTTGAAGTGCCGTTCTCAGGAGATTGGAAGTAGATAGAGGCAGTCCAATAGTTGCTGAAATCTTCAGTCATTTTGCAGGATGTGCATTTAGATGCCGTAGACGGATCGACCATCGAAGAGTCCATCTGGGGTATTGCAGTTAGCGGTTGTCTTAACCCATAATGACGGGTAGATATCATACAGTGGCATTGAAAGAGCTTCCCCCAACGACTTGATGCATATGCGACGACGGTATCGCTCCAGGGTTGACAAGAGGGTCGGTACGCTGGATGACGAGTTGAGAGCAGCCAAACCGAAGGAAATCTGATCCTTTAGCAGATCCTGTTTGGGCAGAAGCATATTGCGCAAGTAGCGCAACGAGCGCGAGTGCTGGCCAAACCATAGTTCGTAGAGGTTGAAGTTGGATGTAAGTAAGATAGGGAAGACGTCAACTGTTCAACTGTTCGCTTCTATCACAGCAGGTCCGAGTCGTTTATACTAAGCAGATCGCCCTATTTTGGTCATTTTCCCTATCTCGATCAGTGCTACCTTCTTTAATGAGCGACAAATTAACTTAAAATAAAATTTAAATTAGCTGTATGAATCCATTAATGAGCATCACAACGGCAGTAGAGAGCACCAATTGAGTGAGCAGCATTCGTTCTCAACATAGCCAATGAGCGTGTGAGAAAATAATTAAACCCGGAAACTTTATATATAGGCTCTATCTTTTGATACCACTGATTTTGAGCAAATCTAGCATTTATTCAGTTCTTTGATGAAGTATTTCTACTAATTATTGTCTCATTCGATTCTAGTGAAAGTCTTCGATGCTCCAAACACACCATTCTCCTCCAGTTAGAAACATTACGAAGGTTTGTCAAGATTTTGCCCTAGAATTAGGGACGACATATCCTCGAGAATTGCCAGCGCTGGAAACCGTTTAGGGAGAATATTAGCTTGGATCGGGAACTCCTTGAACGCTTCGGGTAAAGGGACCTGATTAATTCGGTAGCGCACCCTATCGGCACTTGCGAATGCTTCAATCAGGAAACGACGCATAATTTATGCTTATCCGAAGGTTGAGGATCACAGGTCCGTAAGTGAGACTTATGATTGGCCCACATGGAAGTTAATTTCATAGAAATGGGCAATGTTAGAAGCTCGATCCGAGGCCGACTATGTGGCGCAAAAGTCAGAACCCGGCACATACTCGAGATCCCGCTTGAATGCACGCCCCACCTGAATACACGCTTTTTCGCAACATAACTCACTAACTTTAAACACTCATAAAATAACCCACGAAGAGTGTATATAGAAGGCGCTAGCTGAATTAGAGAGCTCTTTAAAGCTTAATTACGCTACGATAGCTAGAAAGTACGAATTAGACCGCTCTACACTGTCCTGACACGCTAGAGGTAATACCACCTCTAGGGGGGAGGCCTACTCCGAGTACTACTAATGTCTCACAAACGCTTAAGAACACCTCCTTATTGGTCAGATTAATCGTCTTACTAAACTGAGGATCCCTTTAATGAGTTAGATAGTTAGGAACTTTATAGAAGAGATTATAGGACATAAGATAAAGAACTAGATAAGCTAGTTTTACTATTACTATTAAAAGTAAGCTAAAGAGCTTATACTTATATAATATTGATAATTTATATATTAAGAGTAAATATAGCCCAACTTATAAACTATTCTATAACTTAGTTAAGTGCTTTTTCTTATTAATTTCTTATATTATAAATAAATTAGTTACTAATATATATTTTACTCTAGTTATTATAAGCCTTTAAAGATAACTATAGATCTTTAAGAAGAGTATTTAATTTTCTTGTATTCTAATATATCTACTATTAATATATCTCTGGTTTAAATAAATAATTATCTTTTATAGTTATTTAATAATAAATATTTAAAGTAGGTAGTTGATTTAGTGGGGTAAGTTCGTATTCAAGCGGGAACTCGAGTACAGCAGACGTGTTCCGATACGCTCACCAATTATAAGTTTCGCTACTAGAACCTATAGAGCTAACACTTCAACACAACTTAATCCATGAATTAATTACGAACTGCGACCTCTGAAAATAAAGCTCTATATAATAGCTCCAATTCTAGTAGTATTGCGTTAAGAACGCCCTATCGAGATTTGAATCTAGGGCGCTGATACCCTTAATATATACCAAAAGTAGGGCCCTGGGGGGTAGGGGCGCACCCCATGAGCTCTGCCCCTGAGCCCCCGAATAAGCAATCCCTGGAAGGGCCCAACCTTGTGCGATAAGTAGATATATTTCCTTCCTACCAAAAATAATATCTTGTCTTGAAAATGATAGGTAAATCATTTAGTAAACAGAATAAAAGAAAAATATACTTTAGTGATTAAAACTCTTAAAGATTTCAAATCGTAGATAGATGGAAGGGTTAAAAGGAGTTCGCTTAGCATGCTTCGTCACAGTTCGGCGTTTCTTCGGCTCGGTAAGGCTGAGTTCAATACACACAAATTTAGCCAAAAAAAAATTTTAAAAGAGAAATCCGACACCTGTGTGATTCGAACACACGCTCCCGAAGGAAATGCCTACCAACTTGGTGTGAACCATAGCAGGGCATCGCGTTAACCACTATTATTTGTTAGTTACAGAGTAATTGGTGGGTGATTGGTGGACTGACCTCCGCCAAAGTGCCTCGTGTTTTGATTACCAAATCTGTTTATTTAAATCCTTATACATAATGAATGTAAAATAATCTCCGATAAACAAGAGCAGGGATTGACCTATCTTCTAGCACTACACGCTCTAGTTGCTCACGCACTCCTGGCCGCAGGCATCATTAGATTATTATATAAATTTAACAGAAGGTTCTTTATATCGATCATAGTACTCTTCTTAATTCTGTATCGATCGCTCATACTCTCGTTGCGATGCGCAATTAATTATTAAAGTCGCGATATGGCGGAGCTTGGAGTGGGAGTATATATGGTACTACTACGCGGCGTATATTCAATTACGACTTCTTCTTCCCCACTCAAATCGCACAGCTACGGTCGCAAATGAAGCTTGAAACTGATGCAACTTTTCGTATGTATTCTTTAAGTGTCTAGAGATAGCTGCATATGATATCATCTGTGCCGCTATCGTTGTCGTCGCGATGCACGTTTAATTGTCGTAGTTGCTGCGTTGCTAGTCTTTGGTGTTCCTGGCCTGACCCGTGCTAAAGGTGGTGCGGTGTTGGCCTGTCGATTGCTCGAACGGATAACTGTAGAAGGTGTTGAGAATCACCGATCAGCGAATTTAGAAGGAGACTTTCTACTAGTTATACGTTGGTTAATAATATTATTACTATTATAAAGACTTATTATTCGAAACTCTATTTTATTTTTAGTAAATAATTCAATTTTTATTTATTATAGAGTAATGAATTATATACAGATCATTTATCTAGAGAAGTATTATGCTAAATTTAAAAGAAACACAGGTATTGTTTTCCTATCACTAGAACAAACCTCGATACAGGCCGGATAATTAGATACATTTTATTATAAAGCAACCTTGCAATGGAGTAAAAAAACCAACCAACCCACGTCGCGATTTGTCCCC
>JAAMPI010001073.1:0-20292 GCA_013054445.1 Cudoniella acicularis
GGCCCTGCCTGTTACCTGCGGCCTAGAAGGATAAGGGATCTATATAAGTAGAGGGATTTCCTTACTAGATAAGAGCTTCGTGCTTAACTTACTTTAGTAATCTTATATCATACTTTAACATATCTTTACTTATAACGTACTAAGCTTCTTAGTTAGTAACTAACCTATTATTGCCTTACCTATACTTCTATACTACTAATCCGATAGACCTCCTGCTTACCTAAGGCGCCGACTTTAGTTAAGTAGACCCAGTTCTGTTATACTTTAAGCACCAGTCTTAAAGTAAGGTATCGTAATGGCTTTATGATCTAAGAACGCGACCACTAGCGCAAGTACTAGTAGAGTCAATCTCACGCCAGACCTCGACGAAGGAATGCCCGACGCGCCTATGACTACGGTCAAGGTCGAGGCAAATAAGGGGTTAAAGGTGTCTGTCCTAGATAAATATAATAGAAAACAAGAGGACCTCGAGACTTTTATCTTATAAATAGAAATCTATTTTCGATTCTACGACGATAAGTTCGAGACAACGGATGCTTATAGTATTTAGGCTGCTTCGTACCTTTAAGGAGAGGCCGCTAAGTAGATCGAACCGTTCTTAAGGAACTACCTATCGGCCACTATAAGGGCGTAAAGGATAGAAGTATTATCTAGGATCTTCGGGTCTTTTAAGGGATTTAAAACCGAGATTAGAAGAGTGTTTGGCGATATAGACGAAAAGAAGACAGTAGTATAAAAGCTGTTTAAGCTTTACTAAACCAGGTCAGTAATCAACTATACTACTAAGTTTTAGAGACATACGACAAAAACTAGATAGGACATAGATGCCCTAATAAGCTACTATAATCGAGGACTTAAAGACAATATAAAAGACGAGCTCGCTCGATTTGACTAACAACCTGTTAGTATCAATACTTTAATCGACGCTAGCGTATAGGTCGACAACCGACTATACGAGCGAATACGTGACTAGGCTAGTATAGGTCGGGGTCGATCGGGCTATAACAATCTAAAGGGCAAACGGCCTAGTAGAACTCATCAAGATAGAAGAGAGATCGCCGCGACAGATAAAACAACCCTCTCGATAGAAGAAAAGGAGTAACGACTTAAAAAACTAGTTGTATTTTACCTGCGAGACCGTAGGCCATATAGCTAAGAACTATAAGAAGGGAAGCCCGAAGAAGAAGGGCGAAAAGCTATAAAAGAAACTAGTCCGAGAGTTCGGAATAACTAAACGGGTATTCGATTAGCGAGGACCGCCGAACCTAGTAAAGACGATAGCGAAACGGATACCCTAATAAGGGACCTAAGCGTAGCTACGGACGAACAACTCGAGGGATAGGGAATATTAACGCAGTTAGACCTACTACTCAGACAAGATGATTTTAGGGACGTTATCCTTCTAGAATTTATCGATAGCGACGACGAAGAAGGAGGTATTAAGACAAGGGACCTCTAAACCACTACTAACGAATAACTCGAATAACTAGGAATATTGTTACGAGTAGGGGACAAAGAAGACCTTAACTAGGAACTAAACTAGCCGGACCCCCTACTAGAAGTCGGCGAACATTAGGTGCTTACCTAAGTTAGTAACGACATACGAATATAGAGACTACTAGTCAGTAATAGGCTAAACTAGCTAACGGATAAGCTATACTTCGAAGAGGATTAGGGGACACGAGACGAACCCGCCTTCGGAGAGCTATACCGAGTCACCTATAAGGACATACGAAGAATCGTCTTTATAGCCTAACATAACGAGTCCGGAAAACGCCGTTATATTACTATTATACCGATCTACGAAAAACGATTACCGATCTTCGACGAGGAAGCGGAACCGGGAAGCGTTTAAGAAATAATCGGGGCAAATAATAACAAAAGAATCTAAGAGAGAACTATACTAATAACCGGCTTAAAGGCTAACTACGCCCGGGACTAGATAATAGGAACAAACGAGTTATAGACTCACGTCCCGTATCGACTTATAAAAGCTATAGACTAGCGAAGGGTATAAGAGAATCAATTAATAGATAATACTATCACTAAGACGCGAATCCGAGAAGTTATCGCGACTATCAGATATAGATAATTAATTATAAAAATAAAACTCGAAGGAATCCCGACACGAGCTATAATTGACTTAAGGGCTTAAAGAAACTATATTGACCTAGATTTCGTAATAAATCAATTAATCCCTACGAAACTATTAAGGGAGCCGTACTAGCTCGCGCTCTTAAGAGGCAAGTAAGTAGGGATCGACGGATAGGTTAGGAAAGAAGCTAGGTAATTATCTTTAACTATACTAGACAGACACTTTAAAGAAATTGACTTAGATGTCGTCTTACTCGAGAGATACCCGGTAATTCTTAGAATATTATAGATTAAGTAATATAATCTAAATATCGACTAGACGACGAATATAATAAGCTTTATACGATATAAGTATAAAAGGGTCGAATAACTAACCGACCTACGAGAAGTATACGTAACTTTAAACAATAAGGCTACTAATAAGGGTAAGTAGGTATTAGAAGTTAAGGTAGACAAAACAGTTATACCGTTATAGTATTAAGAATTCGTAACACTATTCGATAACCTAGAAGATATAAAGGCTTTACTAGAACACAAACTATAGGATTATATAATCAAATTAAAGAATAGGATAGAGCTAATATCTGAAAAGTGTCGACGACATAATCTATAGACCTTAAGGACGCTCGAGAAATATATAGAGGAAGTAATAAAGAAAGGATAGATATAGAAGTCAAAATCACCCGCTACTATTAATATACTTTTAGTATATAAAAAGGGCGACCCGAACGGGCGACCTTATATAGATTATCGAGGGCTAAATACCGCGATAATCCGAGATATATACCCGATACCTAACGTATAGTACCTATAGGATAGGCTAGCTAGGGCTATAATATTTACGAAGTTAGACTAATAAAGCGTGTTTAACTTAATCAGGATTAAGGAAAGATACGAATAGATAACGGCGTTCCTCTTACCTTTAAGATTATAAGAGTATATGATAATACTATTTAGACTAATAAACGTACCGGCTACTTACTAACGTTAGAATAACGAAATCCTTCGGAAATACTTAGGAATCACGGTTATATATTATCTAGACGATATCCTAGTCTTCTTAGAGAAAGAAGAGGACCACCTAACATATATAAGACAAGTTATATAAGCGCTTATAGAAGTCGACTCGCGACTTAAGTTATCGAAATACTAGTTCGGAGTACGGATAATAACCTTCCTAGGCTACGTAGTTAGACTAGGAGAGATCGCTATCGACCCTAAAAAGACTAGGGCAATCACGGAATAGACAATACTATAAAACGTTAAGGACGTCTAAACATTCTTAAGATTCGCTAACTTCTATCGAATATTTATTAAGGGTTATTTAGGGTTAGCTAAACTATTTACGCGACTTACGAAAAAAGACGTCGAGTTCGTATAGAATAAAGGAACGGACCTCGCGTTCGAACAAATCAAGTAACGATTTAAGGAAGAGCCTATCTTACGTAGCTATCGGGATAATAAGTCAAGTATCGTCGAAACCGACATATCCGATACCTAGACTAGAGTAGTATACCTCTAGTACGACGATAATAATAAGCTATACCCTATAGCTTACTTTTTATAGAAAATGTTACCTACTAAACAAAACTATAATATATACGAAAAAGAACTACTCGTAATAATAGAAGCGCTACGATACTAGCGAGTTTATCTTTAAGGAGCCGGGTTCCTAATTATTATCTATACCGACTATATAAATCTACGAACTTTTACGACAACTAAAGTCCTAGATAATAGACAGTTAGCTAGATAGTTAGAGGAATTAGTAGGCTACGACCTTAAGATAAAACACGTTAAGGGAACTAATAACGCTAGGGCGGACGCTCTTAGCCGAAAGCCGGGGTATAAAAACGACAAGCAATACGAGGAGACAGCGATCCTCTGTACCCTAGAAAATAGGGACCTTGCCCTAGCAATCAGAGAAGTTATAGCTATAAACGACTTAGGCCTATAGATCGAGCGGATCCGCGAGGCCACTAGATAGGAAGTTAAGCACGACCTATACTCCGACAAGGAACTTTATATAAAAGACGAAACCCTATAACGAGCTAAGACGAGAAAAATGTTTATTCCCTCGATAATAATCTAGGACTTTATTACTAATCAGCACTCGCTACTAGCTTACGGCTACTAGGGAGCGAGAAGGACGTATAAAAGGATAGCGAGAAATTACTAGTGCCCTAAGCTAAGGTCACTAGTAAACTAGGTAATCGGCGACTACGACACCTATATCCGAAACAAGCCCGGCCACTATTCTCCTTATAGACAGATAGGGACGATATACGTATCTCCTATATTATAAAAAATAATATTATAGGACTTTATTATCAAACTACCGAGGTCCCCTAATCGGATAACGGGAATAGAATACGACTCTATCCTAGTTATTATTAAGAGACTCACGAAGTACGTGATTCTAATACTATATAAAGAAAATAGTATAGCGGAAAGCCTAGCCTATATATTCCTTAAAGAAGTAGTCGCTCGACACGGACTATTAAAAGAAATTATATTAGATCGAGACAAGCTCTTTACCTTAAAATTCTAGACGGCGCTAACCGCTTATCTTAAGGTCAAGCATAAGATATTAATAGTATTCTACCCTTAGACAAATAGAGGAACCGAGAGAATAAACCAAGTGATCGAAGCATACTTAAGATACTATATAAACTACTAATAGAATAACTAGGTAGAGATATTACCTATAGTATAGTTCTCGTATAATAGTTCGACAACAGACACGACACTTGTCACGCTATTCTATACGAATTACGGCTACGAGCTCGTAATATATCACGAACTAAGACTTACGAACATCGAGAACTAATATACCCGGATCTAGGTCGATAAAATAAGAGTACTTTATACGAAACTCGCGAAAGAACTTAAATTTATAACGAAAAGAAACGCTTTCTACTATAATAAGAAACATAGTCAAGAGCCTACCTTTAAGGAGAGGGACAGGGTTTACCTTTTTAGAAAAAACATTAATATAAAACGACTAAGCGATAAGCTTGATAATAAGAAGATCAGACTATACATAATCAAGACTATTAAAGGACTATTAACGTTTAAATTAGCCCTACTAAAGAATATAAACATATATCTAGTCTTCTATATATCCTTACTCGAGAAAGCCCTACTAGGAGCGCTACGCGTACCCTATATCGATATCTAACTAGTCAACCTAGAAGTCGAATACAAGGTCGATCAGATCTTAAGTTTTAGATAGGTTAGAGATAGGATCAAGTATTTGATAAGATAGAAGGATTGCCTATAATTAGAGGACACCGAAGAACCTTAAGAGAATTTAGTTAACTGCCCTAAGAAGCTTATAGCGTTCTACTAGGAATTTAGGCGTAGTCCTAGGATCCCTAGTCTAATTTATAGTTTAGGTCGAGGCCGAGGAGGTCGCTATCAGGGCCGCTACCTAGAGTAGTATAGAGCTCACGCTACTACCTATCCTCTTCTTCCTTTTATTTAATAACTAACCTCTATTACTCTTTAGTACTTTGTTTTTTAGCTGCCTCGATAGCGTCTAATTCGTCTAAGTAACGAAGACTACGAGTAGACATTTCGGCCTCTCGTTAGTCGAAGAATTACTATTATTTCTAGAGGCGGAGTATTTTAGCGAAGGCCTCTTCTTCTTCTAGCTTTAGACGATTCTTCTATACCACGATGGCCTTACGATCGATATTAGACGAGACTTTAGATTCCTAGAGATCAGTCAAAGGAATCCTTATATCGTAGGAGACCTTGGCCCTTATATACTTAGAGCACCGCGCGCTCCTCTCTTTTTTTATAACATACTTCCAGTTCTCTTTAATATAGCAAGAATAAGGAGACATAGTAGTTCTAGTATTTTCGATATCGCGGGCATAGTTTAGACGCTCTTTAAGCTTGATATATAGGTCGTTGGTTATAGTGAAGGAAGAAAGGCTTTACTAGAACACTAACGTGGCGATATAGTTATTTAAGCGGATAGAACTACGCTATAACTAATAGGGGATAGTGTCACGAATTAGGGATCACGTATAGGCCTAGGCCTAAGGCTCGGCTATAACCAATAGGAACAGCACAGAGAACTAGGGTCCTAAGTCACGAGATTATATGGCTAGTCACGTGACCAGTCAGCTGATAGAGTCTANGGCCGAGGCTTNGNAGNNGGACCGATCGAACTTCGGCCCTCCCTACTGCCTGCGGCCTATAGGAATAAGGGATCTATATAAGCAGAGGGATTTCCTTACTAGTTAGGAGCTTCGTGCTTAACTTACTTTAGCAATCTTATATCATACTTTGACTTATCTTTGCTTGTAACGTGCTAAGCTTCTCAGTTAGTAACCCGATCAGTATTGCCTTGCTCGACACTTCTATACTACCAATCCGACAGACCTCCTGCTTACCTAAGGCGCCGTCTTTAGTTAAGTAGACCCCGATCCGTTACACTTAGTAACAGAACGCGTATAGCTATAACTCATCTAACGATAAACTATTTAAATAGGTCTAGGAGAAATTATATCCCTTAGCTAAGCTATATACTCTTGCTATATTGTCGATATAGAAAGCCTCTTTACGAACACTACTATGCTATTTTATAGGCTACGAGGACGAATAGCTTACTACACCTATATTTTAGCAAATTATCTAGTAGTATAGTGTCTAGCTTAGCTTACTATTAGACTATCTGCTTTATACTATTATAGTAGTAACTACCTCTTACCTACACTATCTAGACCTAATAAAAGCGGAACTTAAGCTTATATACGACTTTTATAACTCACTCTTACTACGACTTTATCGTAAAAAGCTAAATAATATCTAACCGGAAGACGCGGATGCCCTCTTTATGTGTGGCGTAATTTATACTATTATATTTATAAGACATACTATACTAGATATAATAGCTAGCTATGAGATGCTTAGTGGTGTTGACGCTCTGCTTTTTGACTGAGTGTGACGATTCTGTCGTCACACTCAGTCAAAAAGTACTAAAATTTATACACCTTAATCTTAATCTCAGATTAAATGTAAAACCATTATTTTTCCTATAAAGCTTGTTATTTTCTAAGCTTCTACCTTAGGTCCCTTTACTCCTTGATCAACGTTACTATTACTGCTTCTGTGCTTTGAACTGTAACTAGCACTTTTCCGTCACGAGAGTTTACAACTGTTGTATCATTCTTTACTACCGTTCCCAGACCACCGTTTTGTACGTCCCAACTTCTCCCGGCCCAAGTGATATGAGACGTACTATCCGCCCCCGGCCCTGTTAATAGCTCAACACGGGCACCCACGACATCACTGGGCACCTCTAGATTAAAGGAGCGAAAAGGACGATCATATGGAGTTGTCTCGTTCCACTCCTCGAGGTTGATAACCACGTATTTTGACAGGATAGATTCTGTATACATTGCGTATATGGATAGGTTCCAGAGTCCGAGGTTCACGGGCTTGATTTGCATGCGCGGAGAGGTACCAATAGCCGCCGCCACCAACAGTTGGCCATAGAAAGGAGGGCGCACTTCCGTTGGAGTAAAGTCGGAATATCCGAACGTTGTCCCTTGGTGCATGTAGACCCGCTTTACATTCTACAGAGGATCAGGGATTGTTCTGGCAGGGGCAAGAGCGAAAACGTACAATAGACATAGCATACAACATATAATCACACACCCAGAGGGAGTTGCCGAACGCGCTCACGTCAGCCTGGTTGCCGATGTTGATATAGTCGCTATTAGTCTCGCCGAGGACAAGAGGGATATTGGGATAGCTGGTCGCCAGATACTTTATGGCTGGGATGAGCACATCAAGGGTGCTGGCCGTATTTGTGTGGTTCATAAATAAATCTGCTATTGTCAGCCGCGATTAAGAGAAGGTGGTATACTATGTCTTTGCTAGCGTACGTTGACGAGATGGATTTGCGCCTGCTGGATATCTAAAGCAGTGCAATAATAATAATTAGTGAGGAACCTGAACAGCCGCAAGGTGAGTTACATATGTAGAGAAGCTGATTTTACAAATCCGTCTTGGTCGACGTGGCTGGTATTAAAGGCGGAAGTCCTAACAAAATCAGTACAGCCCTTATTTAGAGTGGAGAAGCTTGTCCGTACACATCAAAAGACGAACTGCCAAACGGGCCAAGAAAATAAGTCAATGCCTGGAATGAAGTCCGAGGATTAATGCCGTACTGGTTCCCAGTCAACACGTTCTCGGACACCGCAGTGGCAATTTGAGACCACTCTCCGACATAGTCATCTTGAGAGTAGTTTGCGGGACGATACCCCTGGAAATTGTACACATTAGGTTCATTGCCTATTTCAAAGGACTCTAAGTTCCCCTTAATATAGCTGAGAGCAATTTTTGCTTCTGCAACTGCATTAGGGACCCGGTTAGGCCCGAGATCTGCATTAGCCAAATCGAAGTGGAATCTGCTTCCTGGGAAGTTATAAAAACCCTCAAAATAGGTAGGGCCGATTGTTTCGGTTTTTGGAACTCCGTCCTGACCCTCTTGTGTGATATTTAGAGCCAATTTTTGGCTAGGGATGAAGGTAGTATGATCACTGCTCTAGTACTTAGTGCCTTGCGTCCTGCAGACGCTAAGGGGACAGAGAGAGAACATCGTATCAGGAAATAGGCATAGCTTACGAACTAGTACCCCCGACGCGAATATAAGGTGCTTTTCCAGTCGATCTTGCAAGCACACGGAGCAGTGTCCGCGTGAACAGATTTGGCGAAGTCAAGTTTCCTGTTATGTGGGTCAGGGTACGTAAATAACATACATCGGGCTGAGTTCCGTACCGGCATACTCGGGGAAGAAATGAGCGGCGATGGAGAAAGATACGAAGCCATTATCAATGTAGTTCGAGACTCCTGAAGGCGCTCTCACTGGCGCAGAAAGTACTAGCGGGTTCGAACAAGAACCTGGCCCCGCCAACGCCACCAAACAGAGTGCCGTAGCCAACATTGTGCTGGGGAAAGATGGAAAGTGAGCTTGCCGCAGACGAAAGCTATGAGAGTTGCAAGAAGTAGGACAGTGCCTGGTGTAGAAATTTCCATTGCAGAGACAGGCAAGTTAAGTAATCATCTGTGGAGTAAAGTTACGCCGATACGGGCGTGTGCAGAGGTGCAGGCCGTAGTTCCGTTACACCGCCTTTGTTTTGCCCCTAATCAATTCAGTTTGCCCGTGGAGGGCACACGAGGGCGGTACGTCGAAACTTTCCGCAGAGATAGATGGCAAGGATCTTTATTAGCTCTGACACCTAAACAAGTATGCTTAGCGAGCATCTGCTACTGCCGTTGTGACTGATACAGCGCCAGCAATGCAGAAACCAATCGTGTCATCGGGAGGCATTTCTATTAATTGCGTCACCAGGGTGCATGACCCAGAGGGGGGTGATAGTAAGAGTTGGGGCCATTACTCGCCGGCACCCTAAGCGAGATTACCCATCCTTCAAAATTCCCTTCTTGTAAAATTAATTACAAATAACCAACTCAAATCAACCAATTCGAAGCTATGGAATACGAAATACCCTCCTCCTCCCCTCTATACGATACTAGCGATAATTGGAATACGCCAAAACGCGCGCGCGTACGGCAGATGCGACGCGACGGAAAATCGTGGAAAAACATCTTCAACGCGATGGATGTAAAGAAAAGCACGGCACAAGATATCTGTAAGGCTAAATTAAGTCGAACGACTCGCAAAGGAAAGCAATATCGACGGAGATTAATTGATAGGCGAACAATTCGACAAATTATTCGATTTATCGCAAAAGATTACTCGACGCGTCAGCTCTCTATTGCGGGGGTAAAAGCTCAACTAAACCTCTGCCCTTCTGTTCGCACTATTCGTCGAGAACTTCGCTACGTAGGCTACCGAAGCTATATTGCGTGCCCTCGGCCCTATATAGACCGCAAGTAAGCTAAGAAGCGCCTAGGCTTTGCTTTAGAGCACCGTGTCACGACCACGGCCACGTGGCGGGGTCACGTGGTGGAGTCCCGGATCTGGGGAGTCGCCTTGGTAGTAGGGATCTACGGTTCCAGGACTCCGCATGTTAACCACCTATATAGCCATGTAGTTTTCCCATGTTAGAGCGTGTGCTCAACTCATATTCTAATATCATCACTTGATTAGGATAACGCTCTACCAGAACCTGCTTGACGCTTCCAGGGCTAAGTAAACCCCGTTCACGTGACCTCGAGATCTCACGTGATAACAGAACGTTACACTTTGAGCACCTCTTTGCCTTAAAGCATATAAAGCAATCAACGCTATGTCTAACCTCTCTAGCAGCTCCCGAGCCCCGCGCGGCTTAGCCCGACCTTAGCCAAACCCTAGAACCCCGGGACCCGACACGATCGTCGAGAGTGTGGTTACCCCTCCTCTTAAGGAGGACTCGTCGGATAATAACGACCCGGGCGCCCCTATAGAAACAGAGGAAGAAACTAAGGTCCGATTCCTATAAGATATCGGCAGGACCGTCTAACGAGAAATCAAGTAAGGACTTTACGATAAAGGGAAGAAGCCCGAAATCATGACCGGCATCAACTAGGAATTCACGCTCGAATCGAACGAGGCCTTAAGAATCCTAGTACTAGAAAGGTTTATAGGAGCACGCGACAAGCTTATCATGTTCCTGTTATAGGCCTAGATCTACCTCGACTTTAAACGCGATAAGTTTAAAGACGATACTAAGAGATCCTTATAGCTTATTACCTACTTGAAGGACGTAGTAGCGAAATAGATCGAGCCGTTCTTAATCGACTTCTATAGAAACCGCTAACATACTAAACTCATAATGCCTACTACTATTATGATCTTCTAAGGGCTAAAAGGATTCGAGACCGAGATCACTCGCGTTTTCGGGAACCTCGATAAGGTCCGAGAAGCCTAGCGAGAGATCATACGCCTAAAACAAAAAGGGTCGGCAATCTAGTATATAACTACCTTCTAGGGAATCGCTAACAAAACTACCTAGGTAGGCACTACTATCACCACCCGCTTCTACGAGGGACTAAAGGACAGGGTCAAAGACGAGATCGCTAGGGGACTAATGCCTACTAACTTACCCGATATAATTAAAACGGCTATTAGGATCGACAACCGCTTATAGGAAAGAGAGAGAGAGAAGAACACCGGTCGACTCGGATAGGGACGGGTAGCCCCCGGAAGTTTAGCCCGTAATCTACGAGAACTAAACGCTACGGAACGCCTATAGATATTCGTAGACGAACGAAAACGACTAATAGACGAGAACATGTGTTTCTTCTATAAGAAACTAGGCTATCGAGCTAATACCTACCCTGATAAACTAGCCGGAAGAGGACGGGGTATATTTAGGGGTAGAGGACGAGGCCGCGACAAGGGTCGAGGCTAAAGACGAGAAGTAGGCCTTATAGAACGATCGGTTACGGACCTCTTACGGGAACGCTCCCTCGAGAGGATCTAAGCGATCCTCGCCCGGGTAGAGGATACTAATAGCGAAGTACTACCCTTTATAGACGCCTTTATCGAAAAAGCGAACCTTCGACACAATAGGGAGGGCGACGGGTCGTCGGACTCCTCTTCTAAGGTAACGGACGAGCCTAAACGGGGGAACTATAAACTATAAGATCTTTTACTAGCACTTAAAGAGTATTAGATCTACGTTAGGCTCGAGGGACATTATCGCCGATAGATATTCGTAGATCCGGATCCGGAAAATAACGACGACGTCTTATATATAAAAAGATACTTCGTAAAGGTATACTAATCAAGAAAGGAACCTACGATAGGAGAATTATTTTAGATTAACTATCGGGATTTACGACGGATATCCTTCTAGTTATATATATACTAGAATAGCCTAAGCGACAATTATACTATCTTCGTCGCCCTCCTACTACTAAACTACTTACCCCGGTTAGTAGCGACCTTACGCCCCGAACAAGTCTAAGAAATTTAATACTAAAGACTAATATATAGGGTATAACGATAGGAGAACTTCCCTAAACTTATAAAAGAAAGCCTAAGATTCGACTATCGTTTCTAGGAGGGAGAACTTTAATTAAATATACTATACCGATTCTTAGGATAGACGACGAGGTCCTACGGAATTACGAGGCGATAGGAGAATTATATTTAGAGCTACGTTATTAAGGAAACTAGATATAGAACCGATAACGAGGAGGAAGTTCGCCTAAGCTAAGAATAGGCAACCTCCCTTATAGGATCTCTTAATAAGCCCGGCTTAGAAAGAGAGCTAGCTACTATAGCTAGTAATAGCGACACGTAATTAAGTATCTAGCTCTAGTACGAAAAGAAACGAGTAAAGGCCTTAATCGATTCTAGAGCCGAAGACAACTTTATTAATCTAGAACTCGTCTAAAAGTAGGGACTATAGACCGAAACTAAAGATACCCCTTACTAGTTAAGACTATTAGGAGGCAAGAACGCTAGAACGGACGGATAGGTCTAAAGACAAACTATTAAGGATATTTTATAGATATTAAGCGGCTATACCGAGTAGCTATCCTTCGACCTAATACCTACGGGTCGATACGTAATAATCCTAGGGATTCCCTAGATCTAATAACATAACCTAAATATCGATTAGGTAAAAGGATTAATCACCTTCGAACACTACGAATATAGTAGTGATTGACTCTTAGGCTATCGCGAGGTAGGCGTAACCTCCGGAANAGCGCCTAGACTAGTTAATATAGACGGTCCNNTACCGACGGAAATNCCGGTATAGTATAANNNGTTCGCNNGGCTATTCGACGANCNNTAAGACTTTAGAGCTTTACCCGAACACTAACCTTAAGACTATAAAATCAACCTAAAAGAAGATAAGATATTACCTTTATAGAAACTTCGAAACTTTAACCTACGAACCTTAAAGACGCTCGAGGAATACGTAGTTACGGCCTTTAAAAAAGGCTAGGTCTAAAAGTCAAAATCGCCGTACGTATCGAATATAGTACTAGTATATAAGAAAAGAGATCTTTTAGGAAGACCTTACGTAGACTATCGCGACCTAAATAGTATTATAATACGAGACGTTTACCTGATACTATCTATATAATATCTCCGCGACAAGCTTATAAGAGCTATTATATTTATAAAGCTTGATTAGCGGAACTTATTTAACTTAATTAGGATTAAAAGAAGATAGGAGTTCCTTATCACGTTTTTATTATCCTTAAGACTCTAAGAATATACGATAATACTTTTCGGGCTAACTAACGTATCGGTAACGTACTAGCGGTAAAATAACGCGATCCTAGTTAAATATCTTAGATACTTCGTTATCTATTATCTTAACGACATCCTCGTTTATTCCGAACGAGAAGAGGACTACGAAAGACACGTCCTTAAAGTCCTAAAAGCCTTAGACAAAGTTGACTTACGACTAAAGCTATCGAAGTACCGATTCGGAGTCAACTAGGTCCTGTTCTTCGGACACGTGATTCGTCTAAGGGAACTAAGTATCGACCCGGAAAAAAGCGAAGCGGTTAGAAACTAGGATCCTCCTAAGAGTATAAAGGATATCTAGTTATTCTTAAGATTCGCTAACTTCTATCGAATGTTTATTAAGGACTATAGTAAGCTCGCCGAACCACTAATAAACCTTACCCGTAAAAGAGTTATATAGAACTTTAAGGATAACCTAAAATATATATAAGCCTTTACGGATCTTAAAAGACGATTCGAGAGAGAACTTATCTTAAAATCGTATCTAGGGGACCGCGAAAGCACGGTCGAATATAACGTATCCGACACGTGTGTCGGTATAGTCTACCTATAAAAATCAGACGACGGAAGAACCTACCCTATCGCCTACTTCTCGTAGAAGTTGTCTCCCGCCGAGTAGAACTACGATATCTACGAAAAAGAATTACTCGCGATTATTAAAGCCTTCGATTATTAAAAGGTTTACCTTTAAGGAGCTCTATTTCCGACCACTATCCTTAGCGACTATACTAATCTTCGAACCTTTACTACCACGAAGGTCTTAGAGAATCGACGACTCGCGAGATAGGCTAAGAAACTATCGTACTTTAATATCGTGATCAAACACGTCTCTAGAAAAGATAACCTAAAGGCCGACGCCCTAAATAGGAAACTAGGATACGAGAGCGACAAGGTCTACTAAGAGATAGTACTACTCAAATAGGAAGATAATCTCCTCGTACTAGCTATAAAGGAGGCAGCTATCGCCGAACGAACGGACGATCTATAGGTAGTTAGAATCTAGGAAGCCGGCTTACGACTTATACTAGATAAGATCGACAAACTCGAGATCTATCGAAAAGACGTTAGAATCTACCTATTCTTATATAACGAGAATAATAAAATCTTCTTACCGGAAGCTGTCCGAAAAGAATTTATTACGGAGTAACACGCGTTACTAGCCTACGGACACTAAGGCGTTAGAAGAACCTACTTCCGACTATTAAGGAACTACTAGTTCCTTAAGATAAAGAAAGAAGTCGAACGGATCGTTACGGAATACTATAAGTGTCTACGGAATAAATCGTCGAGGCACTTATCGTACGGACGAATATAAACCGGAAGGATACCCGCTAAACCTTAGGAGTCGATATTATAAGACTTTGTTATTAAACTATTAAAGTCAAAAGACCCTATAATATAGGTTAAGTACGACTCGATCCTAGTGATTATAGATAGACTCACTAAGTACGGTATTTACCTTCCGTACTAAGAATCAAATATTATAGAAGAACTATCGTATACTTTCCTAATAGCCGTCGTTACGAACTACGGTCTACTAAAAGAAATATATTCTAACCGAGACAAACTCTTTACGTTAAAGTTTTAGACTACCCTAATAGCGTCCCTAGGAGTTAAGAGGAACCTTAGTATAGCCTTCTATCCCTAGACTAACGGAGGAAACGAACGGAACAACTAGGTTATCGAAGCTTACCTACGCTACTACTACGATTAGAAACAAGATAACTAGGTCGCCCTTCTACCGCTAGNNTAGCTAGCTTATTACGGATNNACAAGNNAAGCTACGGGTATTANCCTATTCTTTACGAACTATAGATTCGAGCCGACGGTATATCGCGAACTAGGGATATCGATAATCGATAATAAACGTACTAAGCTATTAGTAATAGAAATGATTTAAGTATACGAAATATTAGTAGAGGAACTAAGGTTTATTACGGACCGAAATACCGACTATTATAATAAACGGCGTAGCTAGAAGCCTGTCCTAAAAAGGGGGGATAAAGTTTACCTTCTTCGTATAAACATCTTAACTAAAAGACCGAATAGTAAGCTTAATTATAAAAAACTCGGACTATTCCGTATTAGCGAAGAACGAGGCCCCTTAAACTATAAACTCTCTCTACTAAAAGAGATAAGAGTCTATCCTATGTTCTATATATCCCTTTTTAAACCCGCGCCTGTTAAGGTACCGGTTGACACGACCCTCGAAGCCTCGACTAATAATAACGGGAGGTTATATAATATCGAGTTAATATTAAGAAAAAAAGAAAGCTAGAAAGAACTAGAAATAGTTAGTCAAGTAAAAGGACTACCTAGAATCGGACAGTACCTAAGAGCTACGAAAGAACCTTAAGAACTCGACGGTATTTTAAGAGTATCTCCGGACGAAAGTATTAGTAATGCCTAGTCTACGAAGAAAGGGTCGTCGGGTAGGATAGGGACCTATTGCCCCCCTTCTTAGGCCTCCCTGTCCCTCGCGAGCCTTTCGGCTTCCTCTACGGCGTCTAGTTCTTCGAGAAATCGCAAACTACGCCTCGTTATATCGTCCTCCCTCTTCGCTAAGAGTTTTCGCTAGGCCCTAAGTCAGAGGACCCTTACTATAGCCTCGTCCTCCTACTCCTCTAGCCTCCTTTATTAAGCCTTTACCTGCTCTAGCTCGGCTAGCGACGGTACTTCCTCTTTAAGCAGATCGAGTAGTAGGATCTCTACGTCACATTTCTGCCCGGCGCGGGTATACTCGCTATAGCGTTTTGATTTCGCCTTGTCTACTATATATTTCCTTTCCTTATTTTGGTAGCGGGTGTAAAGGGACATTTCGGATCTAGTTGATTCAATCTGGCGGCCTAGTTGTTAGCGGTATTTGATTTTAGAGCGTTTGGGTCCTATCTTTAGGATCTAAAGAGGTAACGAGGATGCCACGCCGTCGGAATTAGACTAAGCGCACGGGACTGCGCTAGGACGGATAGGGGATAATATTACGACCTAGGATCACGAGGCAGTTCACGTGATCAGTTTATCAGTTCAGTCGTTTAGCCTTTAGGGCCTAAACCGGTGAACTACTAAACTACGACCACCACCACCTATATAGCCATATAGTTTTCCTTTGTTAGAGCATGTGCTTAACTCATATTCTAATATCATCACTTGATTAGGATAACGCTCTACCAGAACCTGCTTGACGCTTCCAAGGCTAAGTAAACCCCGTTCACGTGACATCGAGATCTCACGTGATAACAGAACGTTATACCACGCTTAGAAACATCTACATTCAGAAACAGTCGTTGGTTCAAAAGGGGCTAGACTCTTCAAGAATTGTTAGCACCCCATACCGTCATCTTTTACGACTCGAAATGGTCACTCATCGCCGACAAAGCAACTCTGGCCGATATCATCGATACCATTACGGGGATAGATACGGTTTTTCTTAGACATTCCCGCCCAGGCATGATTCGCTCACTGCTAGCTGGAGCAAGCATCGCCGAGCGAATGAGTTGGGCCGCCAACAGACACACTACTCGGGTCGAAGACATTGCGTACTGCTTACTGGGAGTTTTTGACATCCACATGCCCCTTTTATACGGAGAAGGTCGGCGGGCTTTCACTCGACTGCAGGAAGAAATCTTGAAACTGACGGCAGACCAAACGCTTTTCGCGTGGGACTTTCCTCCTCAGAGTGAGATATCATTGATCGAAGATGCAAGGGAAATGGGGTTTGCCAAAAGTTTTCCTAACAACCAGTCTCCTACTGGTGACATCTATGTTTTTGGCCTTCTTGCTGCGTCTCCGTCCCATTTTGCGCAATGCGTAAATATTATTCCTCGTGATATAGACTTACCCAAATCTCAATTGGACGTCACAAATCGAGGACTGCGCGTTACCCTTCCACTGATTAAAGAAGGCCGGATAACATATGCTTTATTGCAGTGCACGCGCAGAGGGGATATTTTAAAAGTTGTTGGTGTTCCTCTGCTGCTTCTCCTTGACGGGAGATATGCAAGAGTCAACGCAAAAACGCAACTAGTCGACTCTCATCTATGGCAGTCACGGTCAATTGAAACTGTGTACATTACCACGAAGTACATCAGTGCTTGGTCCCATGCCGAGAGTCAACTTTCAAATTATACTTTTATCCTCAGAAATCTTCCGCAAGACTTTTACATTACCGGAGTTAACGGGTTTGAAAATGCCACTTGGCACCCTGTGACAAACGCCATAGCACTGCCATCGATGCGGTACGGCGAGGAAAGACGTGTCTTGGTGTCGCTGGCTACGAGGGGACGAGAATTCGCGGTTACGGTCCTCCTCATCCTCCGAAAACATCAAGATCGTATACCCTTCGTGACCACTTTGGACTGGGCAAATTACAGCTTATGCCCGGTTGACCAAGAGAGCACCACTGAAACCACCACTTATGAGAGGCTTATCAAGAGTGTCCCATTTGGCGACGGACTGTTTTTTGTCAGTATTGAGCATGAAAGAGTTTTAGAAAAGGATGTCTATTTTGTTGACTTCAAAGTGGCAAGGAAACAAAGTACGGGGATAGTAGAGAACTTGCGTGATCGTATCTGGCAACTCGAACCTGTTTCACGGGACAGGATTTTCCTTGGGAGCAGCGTGGGGTTTTCTGCTTTCATTGGGGTGGGTCTCGCTTTTGCTTACCGGTATTTGTTTCCAAGCAAGAGATAAGTAAGCTATTTTGGTATCTGCTATCTAGACTTCGTCATAATCAGGACTGGAAGGCTAAACGAGGAGGGGTCTCGTCTTGGATTTTAAATATTAGGTTGATAAATTTAACTTGTATTATTAAAGTTCGCTCGTTCTTATCCTTGCTATAGTTAGGTGGTCGCAATCTCGAAGTCGCACGAAACACTTCAGTAATCTGTCAGACAAAAACATGGTAGGAGAGTTAAAACATTTTTAAGCTAATCCGGCTTGCTGTTTTCTCTTAACTCCCCAACTATTAATGCTTTTAACAGGAGGTTTATTCAATACATTTCAGGCGTTTAGTGGAACTTCGCGAAACAGACCAAGCCCTTGGGGGGGAATTGCCATGAAGGTGAAATTAAAAGCGATGATTATTCGGTATTGGTTCGAGATAATTTATCTAAGACCTTTTTTGGGCTTGTGAGAGCGTGATTTCTTTCGAGAATTCTTGCGAGTTCACTCCCTAACCGTCCCATAATCAACATATGTCGGAATTGCAGTTTGCGCTTTTTTATTCGACTTCCTCTTCAACTTCACCGAAGGGATACTTTCTCCCATAAATTTTCTCCCAACGCTTAGCCTCCGCTTTTTTCTCCGCTTTCAATTCCTCTGCAAGTTCCTCTGCACTCTTTGTTTCGTACATCCACCATCCAGAGATGGGACTGATGGTATCCAAACCTGTCACCCCATCCTTTTCATGCAAGTCTTTGCCACTGCTTGTGACTTTCATTCCCACAAGGCCAGCTACTAGTACACACCTGGTAATGTTATCATTGTCGTCGAGTTTTACAGGCACAGAAGCCCAGCCAGGAGGAACTTCGTCACTTTCAATCTTGTGATAACGGACGTCGTCAAGTTGCAGTACCGGCGCGTAATCGGAATAGCGGATATAATCCTTCTCCCGCTCCACGCTTGGAATTCTCTCAGGATTGTAAAGGGCTTTGCCATCAGAATTCCAGAAACAAAAGGCTGTGATCCATCCCTATTTCTATGTTAGCCTAGGTACAATGCACAACTCGATAGAGACTTACACTCAGGTAGGTTGGTCCCGAGCCTCCACTCGAATAATGAGCAATCTTTTGCCAAAAGTCTTTCGTATCTTGAGCATCCGGCGCATCGAACGATCTGACAAATCGGCTCAAGACTGGCTTCAAGAGCCCATACCACTGCCTCGGCTCTTCACCAAAAGTAACTAGTCGTTCTGCTCTTCGCGCCAATTCCTCCCAGTCGGACTTCTCCCCTAACAACGTTACAGAAGGGAGACCGCATTTCAAAACGCAACCGTAAGCGAAATACTTCTGCAATGTAGCCATCATCATGATCGCGGCAACAGCTCGATCCAACTCCGTAGTCGTTGAAAAAGATGGCAAAATCCACTCCCTCAAGGTTGGGTCTTTAATAGTTTTTGCAATGAGGTCCGTCATCTTGTAAGAAAATTTACCCCAGTCAACACTAAAGTTTGTTCTGCCGCCCCCGCCTCCGCTGATTTCGGGGTCTTCTCCCTCGATATCCAATTCCTTCTGCCCTTCATGTGCCACAAACACATCTCGAAGTTCCTCGGCATGCGCATTGATGTAAATATTCACTTGAGAAAGGATGCTGAGCCAGACATCCTCGGGTCGGATTTCGAGGTGCTGGTGGTTGCTGTAAGCTGTCACCGCCCCGTTGACGAAACTGTTGGCGCTGGGGTAAATGTGGGACTCGCCGGTGATCTTGTCAAATGAGCTTTGAAGAATGTGGTTGTCCCTGACTTTCTTGAATTCTGCGGGACATGCTTGACTCGGGAGACTACTAGCATCACTGGCAAACCAACCACTGTATCTGGCGTCGATTTCGTTGGCTCCGTGAGGTCCGGGGTAGATGGTGAGTGGGCCAGCTGGTGACATATTGAGTGGGCATTGAAACGTCGATAAAAGCACCTGGCCCAAGACCAGAGCAGAAAAACTCATTTTCAGTTGGTTTAAGCTGGTGTTGATTTTCTTTGCTCTTGAAAACATATAAAAAAAAGTAATGAAATTGTTGCCTTGAGCTTTTCAGCTTTTAACACAACGATCGTACGTAGGACAAACATGTGACAACCAACCAACAACCCGGTACTCGATTTCCCGGTTAAGTTCCCGGTTATATAACCAAACCTACCACCTACTTTAAAAATCAATAATTAAATAACTACATAAGATAATAATTTACTATTAAAGATATAAAGATACCAAAGGTCAATATATAAAAATATATAATTTTTAAGCACCTTGTTC
>JAAMPI010001074.1:0-20288 GCA_013054445.1 Cudoniella acicularis
TTCCTATTTTGAATAGTCCCGGGCAGTTGAGGAATGAGAGGGGGAGGGTGGGAGGTTTTGGGGCGGAGGGGAATTTGGGCTGGCGGTAGAGATACCGTTCTGAGTTGAGTTGAGATTTCTTTTGTTTTCGTTGCATGAGATGTAGAATGTAGAATGATGGATGTGCCTGGAAGAGGAGTAGAAATCGTGGAAAACGTAAATAATTGGTTTTTGGAGCATAGTTTGCATGGCATATGGCATAGCATTGTTTTGGCGTTTCTCGGGGTGGCTGCTAGCATTGAAATTTAATACCCTTCTAGCTGTTATCTTAACATACGTACTCATTTGGTGTTTTTTGTAATCAATAAAACTGAAATCATTCAATCATTGTATTTTTTTTTAAGCATGTGAATGCGGCACTTAGTGGCTTGGTGTTTCCTTGAAACATATTTTCAAGCGTTGAAGAATTAAGATTCAAGTACTTTGTTTTGACGGAATGGCCTCTCGTGCTGCCTGCAGCCAATTTTGAAGTCTTCTGCGCAGTGTGTGAAAGCCACTTGGAAAAACACGATCTGGCTTTGAGAATCAAATGATGGTATTTCTTTCTTTGGGTTCGTGTTACAAGCACAGCTCCGAACTCAGAGGGTAGAGAATAGTGTCGAGGTATCATGAAGTTCTATGCACAAAGGTATCATCACCGCCTCGTTCCACCCTTTCCCACACATCCACAACTACAGCCCCTTCTCATCATCCAACAATGCCCCAGCCGCTCCCTCCCCTAATTTAACCAACCAAAGTCTCTGCTCATTACAAACAAACATCTCTCCCCTCTTCCCAAAACAGAAATTCGCAACCCCACCACCTTCCCCTCCACCAGGAACACCAATAACACCAATCAACTCACCAGCCGGGTTCCAGACTTCAACGCCGTCATCGCAGCCGGAATAGACGTTTCCGCTTGTGTCGCATTTGATGCCATCTGGGACGCCTTGGCGGGCGAAGGCAAAGGTGCGGCGATTTGTGAGGAAGGGTTGTGAGTGTGAGGAAGGGTGAATGATGTCGAAGGCGTAGATTGTTGCTGGTCTACATTCACGAGGTTCGTCAGCACAAATTCGACAAACAAAAAAAGAAAAAGGAGAGACAAACCGAATCAAATCCCTATTCCCATCACCATGCACAACCCCAGTATCCGTCACGTACAGCACCTTTTCGTCCGGACTAAAACACAACCCATTACACCTCTCAAATCCCTCTGCCACCACCCTCGTCTCTCCCGTGCCCACATTGTACCTATAAACCTGACACGGTAACTCCGGCCGTCTTCGAAAGCCCTGTTCGAACCCATAACACGGATCCGTAAACCATACACTGCCATCTTTCTTCGAAACCACCACATCATTCACAGAATTGAAATCCCTCCCATAAAAATTCGTAACCAACGGCTTCGGCGGCGCAGACCTCGGCATATAATACAACCCGCCCGTCCCCTTTGCCGGCGAACCTTGCGCACAAAACAGTATCCCATCTTTATAATTGACTCCTCCATTCGGCATATCGATCCCCGTCGGTGGTCTCAATTTCGCCCATTCTACCTTGGCAATACCGCCATTTTTGTCCCGGGTGATTTTTATGCGCGAGATGAGGATTGTGGGGTAAGCGGCGGAGGTGTTGGCTTGAAGGAGGTTGGAGGTTATGTAGAGTTCGTCGTGGGCGGGGAGGAAGACACAGGCTTCGTGGAAGAAGGGGTTGTTGGTTGTTTCGAGGGTGGAGAAGAGGAGGGAGTGTGTTGGTATTGAGCCGGTTATTTGTGTGAAAGTGGGGGAGTATTGAAGGTGGGTTATGCTGTCTTTTGGGAGGGTTTGTTGCCTGTGAAGTTGTTAGAGAGGGGAGAGGAGGAGGGGAAGGGGACGAACTTGACGGTGCCATTTGCTTCTCCCAGCCGATCAATGACCTTGTTAATTAGCATTGGCCATTTTAGACGCCGGGAGATTTACCTCGATTGGCGTAGGCACCAAAGGGATATCTGTATTCGTCACCGTAGCCATTTTTTGGCTGCGGAAGCTGTTTGCTGAGATGGTGGGGTAATAAAGCGGGGTGTTCAGCAGTTCCACCGTCACTGAAAAACTGGGAACCGATCAAAAGGAAAGCACACCAATTCTCAATGAATTGATATCGGAACTTACACCAAGTGTGGAGCGGTATGAAATTCAAGCCTAGACCTCTCGTAGGCAGCTTGACGATATCTTTACTATTGTTTGTGTATCCTTGAAGTAAGCTCTCCGATCGCAAATTAGGTGGGCGAGGAAGCAACGACCTAATTGGTTAACTGGCTCATCACGTGCAAGCCCTTTCAAGTTGAAGAGCCAAAGATACTTGGGAAAAAAGAAGCATGCATCAGGGAGTGCAACTACTAGGATTGAAATCTGATCTGCGTGATGTTTCAAAGCAAGTTCACTTTTGAAAAAAATCTGTTAAAAGTGAGTGCTATAACTGACAGTTATCTAGAAAATTCGACAGCGAATATTAAATATTAGATGAAACCGATATCCCATTGCTGATAATAAAACAAAACAACTCACAGTAGGATAGTTATTATTTTTGATTTTGCAAACGTGACTTTGTCTGATAAACTGTCGAAATAAAGCTCCGCAAAACTGAAAAATCCGATTTCAGTCCCGACTCCGACATAACCTCCGAGTCCGTACCCGGTCCGATATTCTCACCAACCATGACCACAATTGCATGGAAGAGCGTCACACCCAGCACTGTGGTTGGTTGCGATCTCTGATATCATGGGGCTCAATTTTGTAGTTTGAGAAGAATCGTCAGAGGCTTGATACAAATCTAGAGTGACTCGAATCGTTCTCCACAGTAGAAATGCTATTTAAATTCTCAGTTTTTCTCGCAGTTGAGCCAGTTCCGCCTATAAATTCCCTGCTTTTGATACCTTGATCATTTTCTGAAACAAGTATTTCACAATGGCACTCACACATCAAAATTCCAACAGTCCCGAATCCGAAGTTCCCGGAACAGGCATAGAAGCCCCAAGTTCTTCAACCATCACCGAGCAATATGATCCAAGCAGCTCGGAACAGAATATCGAAACAAAGCCCGAAACTCCCAAGGAAGAGGAAATTTCCTCAGAAAACACCGTCGACTTCGACGGTCCCTCTGATCTTACAAAACCCACGAATTGGCCCCTGGGGAAGAAAATAATCACCACAGTGCTGTATGGTATGACGACTGGAGGTAGCACATGGGCGAGCAGCGTTTACACATCGGCAGGTGACAGTATAGCTGAGGAATTTGGGATTGGAAGTGTCGTGAGCACTCTCGGTTTGACGTTGTTTCTTCTCGGGTAAACCCTCTTGCATTCTACCCTGAAGCATAAGTTGACTACTTGAAGATTCGGCATTGGGCCCCTTCTATGGGGACCACTTTCTGAAGCATACGGTCGTAAAATCGCAGTCCTGCCCCAATACTTCATCGCGGCATGTTTCTGTTTTGGAACTGCTGCCGCGAAAGATATTCAGACCGTTATGATTACCAGATTCTTCACTGGCTTTTTCGGCTCTGCACCAGTCACGAACACAGGAGGTAAAACCCCCTCCCACTTTCTCGAACGAAAGCTCACAGGTTAGGCGTCCTTGGCGATATTTGGAGCCCTCAACAGCGAGGTGTAGCCATCCTCGGATATTCTATGTCTGTTGTTGGTGGACCTATGCTCGCACCACTTGCAGGAGCAGCTATCATCCAAAATTCCGCAAGTTGGCGATGGGTGTTCTATATGACCGGTATTTTGATGATGACGATATTCTTCTTCGCTGTGCTTTTGGTAGATGAGAGTTCGGCCCCAATCATCCTTACGAACAAAGCAGCTCGGTTGCGAAGAGAGACTAACAATTGGGCTTTGCATTCGAAGCACGAGGAAATTGGCGTCGATTTCGACAGGTTGTTCAAAAAATACCTCATTCGTCCTTGGCAACTTCTTGCGACACCAATTTGTTTCTTTATGGTGCTGTACGCCAGCTTTGTGTATGGGATTGTGTATCTGTAAGTCTGCCCGCTTGGAAGAGAGTATCTCGTACGAGGAGAGTATCTCACAATTTTATAGAAACTTTGCCGCTTTCGCTATTGAGTTCCAGTCCGCTCGAGGCTGGTCGCAAGTCATCACTTCACTTCCTTTCATTGCCATTTTCATCGGCTGCTTCTTTTCCGGTCTCTTCATCATTTACAACCAACAATATTACTCGGCGCAATTCAAAGCCAACGGCAACAAACCAGTACCCGAAGCACGTCTTCGTTCGATGATGATCGGTGGTATCGTGATGGTTATGGCCTTGTTCGTTTTCGCATGGACAAGCGATCCCCGAATCAGCTGGGTGGGACCATGCATCGGTGCACTGATGATGGGCTTTGGGTTTTTCTCCATATTCCAAGCCTCGACGAATTACCTCGTTGACACTTTCCAAACATATGCAGCAAGTGCATTGGCGGCCAACACGTTGATGAGGAATATTTTTGCGGCAACATTCCCACTTTTCACAAGCCAGATGTACGAAAAATTGGGTATTGACTGGGCAGGTAGCTTATTGGGGTTCGTTGCTCTGGCCATGGTTCCGATTCCATTCATCTTCAGTATTTATGGAAAGAGGATAAGAGCAAGAGGTGAATGGTCAAAGGGGTCGACTTTGTAACTGATTTTCCTGAACTACAGGAGATGTAAATTGGGTGATATCGAAGCATACTGTACTTGTACTGTAGAATAAACCAGAATTAATTCGTCGTTAGGGGCGGTCCGCTTGTGGAATAAAATCGGGAGCAGGGAGATCCATCCCAGCGGAGCCGTCTATCATCCAGTCCATTGCACCGAATAGATCGAAATTCATATCCCAACCTGCAAGTGACGGATCACCAACACCAATTGGATTTTGGAAGCTGGCATCCGGTATTGCCGAGATTGATGTTGATGGAACAAGACTCGGCGGTCCTGGGGATTTATGCTGCTCCGTTTGACTTCCACCATCCATATTTTTTATGTGCTCACGCCAAGCCCACATGCAGTCGAAGGCATGGCTAGCTCCCATTCTGAAATCAACTTTCAAGATCAAGGGATCCGGTCTAGTCCCTGACCATGGTGAGCCGGCGCCCATTGCTTTCCATAATAGAGGTACCCTGATCGCTACACGAGAAGGCAGGTCATCATTTTGCAAACTAATCCTCCTGATAGCAAGAAGGATGCCATTGAAAATAGCTTTTCCGTGCTGCCTGTCTATCCGTTCCGCGAAAGGACTGTTGAGAAGTTTGACGAGCGCAAATATTGAGGAGAATATGGACTGTGATATAAATATGCTGCAATGCTCGAGCAAAGTTCCAGTCGACATCTCGTAATCCATAACTCGTTGGAGAAAATCGCAAGCATACTGATATAGGAGTTGAAAGCCATTATCTCTTTGTATAGACCCAAGTGGCAGAAAAAATGCAAAGGTATGCAGTTGAAATTTGGCGGCAAGGAAATTCAAATCGAGAAAAGAGTCCTCTCGATATCCTACAAATCAACAAAAATTAAGAATCTATCAGACAAAATGGTACAACCGACTGGACTGAATAATGATTTGTTCAGGAGACTTACTTGATATCTCAGCTCCAGATTCTCCGAGAAACTTTACTTTGTCTAAAGTACACACCATAGCCCATCTCTCATTTTCCGGAGGTAAGCCATTGAGGGAATTGCAGCAATACAAAGCTGTAGTCATATTACAAAATTGAGAAACTCTCAACTGATCAACAAGGTCTTTCGGAAGCTGGTATGGAGTAAGAAACATGAGATCCGAGCTGAGGACCCAACCATAGTTCGTGCGTGGAGGTAAGCCGTGAATGCTAGAAGAGCTACAGAGAATTAAAAAAAAAAAGCTCCAGGGAACTGGGAGATGGTACCTTTGTGCGACAATGTTGCAAGCAACCCAAGTGAGCATTCGATCTCGCTGCTCTGTATGTGCTGGTTGATCGCCAAATGGAACTTCCGTCCTAAATCCAAGATGCAGCATATTTTGCTGTGCAATTTGAACCATCATACCGCTCAGTTGGAAAGTTGGGTCTTGGAAATTGTTGTTCGTCGGCAGTGGCCAGAAGCAGACTAAGCAAAGCGCTTTGACGACGTGGTATGATTGAGGCATTTCTGAAATAGTGGCCCAAAGTAATTTGTTGAAATCCGGACCAAGATGCTGCAGTAATCTTGGGTGAAGCTTGGATCGGCGGCAGGCAACCATGACAATTGACCATCCTAAAAGGATTGACTGGTTGAAGTAACGATCAGGCGGCATTTGAGGATCAAGAAAGGGTAGAAATGGATGGTAAGAGGCGAAATACCTATACTGAGTCAGCAGGTTTCATCCTTTCTATAAACATTCAGCACATACTCCTTAAAAAGATTGTCCAACTCATCTCCCGACAGCAAGATTTCTTCAAATTGACGTTGCTTTGTAGACCGCGCTGGTGCTGGTCTGCAATCGGAGCAGGATGAGAAACAATAGGCTGCTGAATTACTTGATTTTGGCTTCCCTTGGTGGCTTGCTGCAATTTTCGACGAAGATCATCAATCTCTCGTTGCATTGCATTATATTTACTGAGCAATCAGCCAGGTACCAGGACGTTCCCGGACTACGCACTCTCTCTTTCCCACGCGTTTGAACAGCGTTTCTATTTTACATTCTTTCTTCAACCGGCGGCATCGAGAGCACGGAGAGAACGGTGATTGGACGACATCGCATCGAAGCTGGACATTTCAGTCAACTAGAAGAGGCCGAATGGGCTTCGGATAAAATGAGCAACGCAAATTCAGACTCACCTTTTGCTGTCTGCAATCATTACAAGCTCTCTTCACTGATTTTGCCTCACCCAAATTCCGAGTTGGACCAAGAGCAGAGGCTGTACCGTTTGGGGAAAACCCATCCCGGGATTGGGCATCCTCACTTTCGTTTTCACTTCTTGAGCGCCGCGCAGCGCTTCTTGAATTCGAGGCTCCGTTTGAGGTATCCATGGGCACAGATCGAGGCTCGATAATTCGTATTTTTCGAAGTCTGGAACCGAGAGTTATGGTGACGATTGAAGTCGGCACAGAGTTCTGAGGCCGAACGGAGGTGGCTAGTCTGGATCAGGCTGGGGAGCTAAACCCTATTCGGACGTCCTCCACTAATCTCACGTCCATTTCAACGTTACCTCATCATCCACCCTTCAGCATCTGAAGCCTTTCATATATTCATGATTCGCAACACTCAAAATACTGGCTGTGGTGCTCGAAATCGCATTGCTGACTGTCCAGAGTGTGAAAGATGGCGATTCGGCGTGGAAACACTGAGCCTCAACTTTTCCAGCTTCTTTGTCTTCGACCACCAAAACGTTTGCCCGCTTTCTACGCGCACCGCTATGGATATCTCGACTGCCGAGATTCATAAGGAAGCAATTTCCTCAATAGATTGACGAGAGTCAGTTTTTGGAACGTTTTCTTACCAAAACAGGCATCGCGTAAACCGACTTTCGTCAATCTCTACGGTATGGAGTTGTTGTGCAGCCTCTTGGATAGGCGAATGGACCTTCAATACTTGGAGTCTTAGATGATGAGGATGACCCTGCAAAACAACTTCAGGCCTCTGGGTTCCAATCTCATGAGGAGAAGACAAATGAGCTTCGCGACTTTGCATTCTCGTTGAGCGAGACACGAATTTGAATCATGCTTCCACAACGGCGAATATTACCTGCAAGAATTTCTCCAGCGCTTGAGCGAAAGATTTAGTACCCTCTGAAGGACTCACAATCCACGAGAAAGCAGAGTCGACTAAAGAATATCCTGCATTCTAGATCTTGCATCTTCTTCCTTTTTCTTTCAGCTCTGGGAGTCCTTTCTTCCGCATTGGGCAATGGCTTGCTGTACCCACTTTCAATTTCTTTGTATCATCCAATAGTGGATTGACAAAATTGAAAATCTCAGGGCAATCTTCTTGTCAAATTAAAAAAAAAAATCCAAACACAACTCAAAATCGCTCGCTGACTCGCAGGAACATAACACAATGTCACGAATACCAAAGTTTAAGGAATATGTTCCTTGACATGCCTACAATCCTATACCTTCCCCCGACCCCGATCACATATTCACACCCGAAGAGCTGACCGAAGGATGGCGCCATACTTCATGGCAAAGGTCGCTGCTAGGCTTTACAATCAGGGAATTAAAGGATAGCGGAGCTTAGCACAGATACAAGGTCAAGGAAAGTGATCTAATATCCGGCAATTTGCCTATACATCTAATATACGAGAAAGCCAAATGGTTAAATAGTGACCCGATCGGCGGTGGGTTTCCTGGAAATTATGATGTGGCACAAGATTTCACCTGGCAACCACTGCTCCCGGTATTGCATCTGGCTTCAGTGGTTTTATCAAATAGTTCAATATGGCCATGGTAAGACTTGGGATCTTGATGATACTTGGAATAAATATGCTGACTACAATAAATGCCCAATATGTTGCTATTCGCTGAGCGGAAGCGACTACAACCCCAAGAAGTCCCTGATGGCCGCGCACAGGATCTTTCGTTTTACCAGGCCTTCAATATTCGTTTTCGGGGAGGCATAAAGACACCTAATCAGATTTCCGGCTTACAAACCGCCATAAAACAGAACGGTAAAATTATTAGATTCAAAATCTCTCAATTTCAAGACCACAGAGAAGGAGGGCTCACGAAACCCCGCTATGATGACGACAGTAAGAAAGTCCTAGGGATTACCACCCACATAGCATCAGATGTCATTTACCCCCTTTTACAACCTGATCTTTCTGTTTCGGAGAGACTTTTGCACCAATTTTACACTGCTATTGTTGTGAGTAATGACCTGGTGAGTTTTGGATTCCGCTGACTTGATAGTTGATACACGAAACTATGGTATGTAGATCTCCCAGGATTGGCTGTTCATACTGACCATTGAGATAGCATGCGCTTAGCAGAGGTATTTCATCTATTAGGCAAATAGCACCGTCAAATGGATCAGAACCTGTACGTGCACTATTGGCCTATTTGTAAGAGAAGCTAACATATTTACAGTTTGTCGAAGATGAAGCCATTAACGAGCTTGGTTCGTCGTGGAAGCGAGCAGTGAGTTTCTGAAACGAGACTTCAACCCTTTTACTAACAAATAGGCCTTTAGTGGACGAGTACAACGGCAGGTTAATAGAATTGACTTAGCCTTTAAAGCCCCAGCGGTAGTGATGGCAATACAGTTATGGCCGAACTGGAGAGACTTTGCAATATCCAACGGGGGGCAATGGAACAAAGACGCTTCTTACCGGTTTCGGCACCATCATAAATTTGGCACTGGAGCTCAGAAATATTATTGGCCATCGATGTTTCGTGGGTTGAGATGCTCCAACAGGCAACATTTTGGTTGTGCCAATACAAATACGGAAGTGATATTTTCGAACCTCCACAAATCCTTGGAGGTGTGGAAATCAGTCCTGGTGGAGGTCACACCGCCTATGGGAA
Source organism: Cudoniella acicularis (assembly GCA_013054445.1). Lineage (NCBI taxonomy): Eukaryota > Fungi > Ascomycota > Leotiomycetes > Helotiales > Helotiaceae > Cudoniella > Cudoniella acicularis. The sequence continues at coordinate 9,512 of JAAMPI010001074.1, forward strand.
GGATTATAAAGCTTGGATTGTCGAGTCTCAGGGGTCGGCCGTTGTTGCTGATTTACCGCCACTCAGACCAGACGCAAATGGGGTTGAACACATGAATCACTACCAGAATCAATCTATCAGGGCAGACGTTATACGAATGTTGATACGCCAGGAAAAAAGTGCAAAACTCAACTCTCTCAAAAGTGAGCGCGACAAACGGACATACAATGATGAAACAATGATGCTGCAACAGGCGAACGCGCTCTCGGAAGAGAACGAGCAGCAAAGCTTCGATTTATGACACTCTCAGACACTCGAAATTCTCCACCATCAGAGTTGAAGCCAATTATGAGCTTTCGAAATTCGTCGACTTGCCTAGGGAGCGGAAAGTTATGTTGTGTCAGCGAGCAATTGATGATTCGCAGATTCTGGTGAAGACCGATCCTGAAAACAAGGACACTCATGAAGATCAGTTGGAGGATATGAAGAAACATTTGGAAAAGTTGACGGAGGAGGCGGTTCTAATTGCAACGGCATTTGGGGACACTGGGCAGTATAAACGAGGTCGTGATCCCACGGCGGGGTGGAATATTCATGACCGGCCGAAGCAACGATCAAGGACTGGCAGTTGCTCTGGAAAGCTCAAGCCTTGATGCGCCACAGGAGGTTCGTTTCATTTTAAGATGGAGTTGGCTTGGCAGGAGCTCAAGTGGCTCGGTAATTAAAGGTTTCGATGTCTGTCAAACTGTGAGTAACTGTACGCCGAGTTGACGCAAAAGACATTTCAAGAGTTTGAAAGACGATCGCATTTCTACGCTCTGTACTTTAATAAAACCCCGATAAAACCAATCCCTGAATCCTTTCTATATCCACAGCCCTTGGTGCATCCAATGTCCCAACACTAATGAAAACTGCTCTCGGAAAATTCGTCCACCGATCCTCGCCCAGCTGACAAATCACCCTCAGCAAACTGCCTGTTTTGTGGAGGTTTCCGGTCCCCATCCGAAAACTCAGCTTCATATGCAGACTCCACCGATCTCCGCCCAGCTGGTGAACCACCATCGTCTGGCTGCTCCTTTCTTTGAAACTTCTGGGTTCCGTCACCGTCACCGCGGTTATGAGCTTCCACCTCAACAGACCGCAACACAGTATCAGAGATTGCCCCATCCTCATGTTCAAGTAGCCTGCCACTTCGGTCATTATATCCATAGCCACCAACACTATGCCCAGCCGCTCTCGCTCCGTAGTCATAGGGTTGGCGACTATGCCTCAAAGCTCTATCATAGCTCTGGTGCATCGTTCCATCCATAGCGGCGAACCGAGCAGGCATCGCCATCACCGGCCCCAAGCTCCCTTCAGCACTTTCCTCTCCATCTCCCTCTCTGTTTTCCCAAACTCGCCCAAACGTAGCAAGCTTCACCGTGATCAACGTCCAATTTGGATTGTAACTCCTAAGCCTCTTGGGGTATTCGCTTGTGTATCTTCTCTGCCCCGCTCGTGCTTCTCTTTCCTCCATCTGTGTTTCTTTCTCCCTTCCCCTTTTCCGTGGATTCACGTTCCTCTCTTCGTAGTCAAATTCTTCGGGCATGGCGGGCCGGTTGTCGAAAGGGGGTGGTGTCGACGGCAGCGGGGTATGCTTCCACTTGATCTCACCAGGGAAAGGATGTTTCTCCTCGTCCCCTTCGATCCATCAGTCTATCTTGCCACAATTTCGAGGAGGGGGAACTCACAATAGCGCTCCCAAACCCCTCTCTCGGTTTCGCACAATGTTTCTTCAACGTACTGTGCGCGAGAATCTTGTAGACTCTCTTTGAGGCATTTCTGGTAGACTTCCCAGATTGTTGAGAAATGTAGACCTGCTTTGAGCAGCTGTTGGACCATGTCGGGAAAGAGGGAGGTGTAGTCCATTGTGCTTGCTTTTGCTTTGGGGGGTTAGTTGTTTGTGGCAGGAGAGAAATGAAGAATGTGGGAGAGAGGTTTAGGGGGGAATGGAAGAAGTAGATGGTGGATGAGGGTATATTCACTGATGAGGAGCTCGAGTCACTGGGCTATTGACTCCGAAGGTGGGAATGGGATGGTCCGTTCTCGTTTTCAAGCCCACTGGTTATAACATGGCGGTTTTCGGTTTTGGCGTCCCTGGCTGTGATTCACGACTTTCTCGCACTTTGCTTTGAGTTTAGCAATTGGTTAGGCCAAACCTTGTGATTTAGGCGTGGCCTCCTCAAATAGTGAAAAAGAGGCAGCTATAAAAGATACGTGAAAGTTGGGAAAGGTGGAGGGTGCATGCGAGGATGAAGAGCCTATGCGACAAGGAAGGCCGTTCGCTGATGAAGCGGATCTGGGTCGCCTCGCTAGATCACATGGACGCTCCGAAAGATTCAGACCACTATCAACGTCAAAGAGCGGGCAAGGGGCTGGAAGTAAGAGAATTAATAACTATTTGAGTTGAGGCATGTGTTGAAATTTTCTGCATCAAAATAGTGTGGATCTTTTAAAGTGTTCGCTGTGAAATTCTGTGACGTCGACCACCCAAATGCTCAAATGAGCAAGGGATATCTGGTTCTCTATGGCTTCCGCTGCACCCTTCTTCTACATTACTTTAAATTTCCGATTTCACTGATAACCCTTTTTTAAGTGCAATGTTTTGCAGCAGTACTTGTGACATGGAAGGTCTTGTTCTGTTTTGCTGCAGCCAACGGCAATGTGATGACTTGCCAATCTTATCTATCGGAAAATCTTTTGAAGTGAAGTTTGAGCTCTACTTTCACTGTCTTTAGTAAGGTATGTTTTCCGAGCCGCTGCCACCAATCTGGAACTGGACAACAGACAGTCAAATATTCCTTTCAACAATCCAAACATCCGCAAAACGCACCGAGCGACCAAGTACAGCCCCAATATCGGGCCATCTTTTCAAGATGACTTATTGATCGATGATCCCAATATTGACGGCTTTCCTGTCTCTAAATGATCCTCAGAAGCACACAGCCAAAGCCGTAAATGACTTGTTAGAGGAAAAGCGGAAGCACCCGCGTGCCATCAGCCTTTCTAAGGGTCGGCCAGAAATCTTGAACTACGAGGCAGAATTTATGTTATACGGCGGGAATGTTTCCATTTTCCAACTCTATATCTCACTCGAGCAGCGCTGCCTTTGCTCAGGCCCGGCTCAGGCCCAGCTCAAGTTCGGCTTAGGTTTGCTCAAGCCTGCTCACTCTATTCATATACTTACTATAAATCATTAACTTTTAACGAGGGGCCCGAAAAGGCCCCTCTTCCCTTAGCTAGGGGTCCTAAATATTTACCCTGCCTAATCTAAAATTAGCCTTTGATTATTTCCCCTACTATTAAGTTCAACTTCCCTTTTCTGAATTCCACTATAATATTAATACCTTACTCTATAGAAAGTTCCAGCTACTTAGAGGTATAGTATCGCTTAAGGTAGACATTGTGTCTTCTTACCTTTACGCTAATATAAATTCAATATTACCTTACTAGAACCTTACTAGAGACTTAGTAAGGCTATAGGTCCCTTATTAACTTATAAGGTAGATAAGAAGATAGAAGTTATATAAGGACTTTCTTATATATAAAACTAATCGAGGGTATAGCTATCTCTTGGATTCCGAAGTCTCAATAATACTCATCGTCGATTTGAGTTCGATCCGGCGCGTAGAAGCTGAGACAAAAGTTCGGCCCATGGAACATTTGTTCCACGCCAATCAACTTGTTTCGCTAAAAATTTAGAGTATAGAGAAGTTTACTTTTATTGTAAGTCTCACCTAGGTATATAAGGAGTTTATATTGTTGGAGGTAAGGGTATAGCCGTAGTACGCGGTATATAGTATGTAGAAGATATATCTATATAGTCGTTGGTAGGCGGCTAAGGTATGGATAGCGGAAGAAGAGTCGACTGTTAGGTCGAGAGTGATTCAAGTATATAGAATAGTAATATGAATTTGACTTAAAGACTTATCTATCTACAAAGGGGTGAGCGGACTATATATACTACAAGTGTAGTTACTAGAAGCTTCTATAACTTAGAAATCAACGCTTATAAATCAACGCTTATAAATCAAAGCTTATAAATCAAAGAACAACCTAGAAGATTCTAGTAAGGTTTAAACCTTAAGCCTAGAATAGTGCTTATTACCTAATAATATAACATATATAAAGCAAAGATTATATTTAGAGCTTATAATATCATATTTTAGAAAGCTTTTAAATTTATACTTTATTATCAATAGAGTCCAATGTTTTAATTAGTAGAAATTCAAAAGATGAAGTAGCAAGCTGTCAGGAAAAAGGAATTATTAGTGCTGATCTGCTGGCACTGGTCTTATAAGCTGGATCTCCCACTTCAGATAACCTTCCTTCTTAATCATCTAGAATTGAAGCCATTCAGAACCCAAGCTGTTTCCCATTCCAAATCGTGATTCGCGCTGCTCATAACTTGTCACAAGTCTCCTTCAGGAAAAAGGCGGTGTAACTGTTTTTACCTATATATTCAGGCACTAAGACTGCGTAGCGAAAAGGGGGGGGCCTAGGGGGCCTCCCCTGGAAAGAAAAGCCTCTATTACAAACTCCACAACTCTGCTTTCAGAGCCTGCGAACCATGACTTCCGCTAGGCGAGGAACGAGCCGTTAAAGAGGTCATGTTACTACCAGCCTTGGGCCCCGAAGGATCAGCCAATATTAGCATGCTCATGCTTAAGCGAATTCAGGACAAGGGGAGAAGCACATAGCCAACTCGCGGCGCTTCCCTGCACCGACGAGCAAGAAGCGCCGTGACCCTGCGAGGTACGGTGACATCCCTCTTTCCAGGTTTGTAGCCACCATCGTCAAGTTAATAAACCTATTAAACCCAGAGATGCCCCTTTGATATACTCAAGAAATTCCTAGTGTATCCATACTCTGACGCCCTCCTTCCTTACGCAAGATGATCATGGCTCCGACTCGTCATTTTCGCGCCTCTGCGATATTCTTCTTACTGTTCAATGCTTCTGTAATCGCTGCAGCCGACGTCCAAAGTGCTTTCACTGTCCAGTGTTCCTCTCTCTCAGCACTTCTCCCCGGCAAAGTCTTCTTTCTACGCAATGCCAAGTCCAACGCCTCTCTACAATCATACTTCTCGGCCCAGGAAGCGTCCATTGCGCCATTTTGCATAGTAATACCGACCTTCACCCACGATATTTCTTCAGCCGTACAGGCACTCGCAGCTTTTCACACTTTCTGGCCCGCTTACGGAATTTTCGCCGTCCGCTCTGGCGGTCATACACCCTTCGCTAGCGCTGCCAATATCGCCGGCGGCGTGACTATAGATTTGAACGCTATGAAAAAGATTAGTCTCTCAACCACAGACAAATCCGTTTTGTCAGTCAGCCCAGGTGCTCATTGGATAGATGTCTACAGCGTTCTGGACCCCCTTCAAATGACGGTCGTCGGTGGGCGCGGGGCGAGCATCGGAGTTGGCGGATTCCTCCTCGACGGTGGAATTTCATTCCTCTCTCCAAGTCTCGGATGAGGATGTGACAACGTCGTGGGATATGAGATGGTTCTGGCGAGTAGAAAAGTTGTCTACGTCCAATCTACGGGCCAATATTCCGACCTTTTCCTCGCACTCAAAGGTGGCTCCAATAACTTTGGCATCGTCACACGATTTGATCTCAAGACTTTTAGTCAAGGAAATATTTGGGGGGGGGGTTCTTGTCTATCCTATGATGCAGCTGAGTGCGATGCTCAATGCTTTCTCTGGTTTCATGAGCTCCCAGAATTTCGACCCTCACGCGGATATGATTTTCGCAGTTGGATATTCGAACCCAGGTGGCATTCAAAGCCTCAATCTAGGTTTACAATACACTAAGCCGATTGTGAACCCGCCAGTTTTCCAACCATTCGTCAACATATCACAGAAAATCTTCAGCACGTTACGAATCGCCAATATGTCTTCTTTGGTTATTGAGGAGGACACGCATAATCCATATGGCTTTCGGTAAGCATTCCTCCATGTCCGCTTTCCACTTCTTCTCCGGTCAATCTTGAACAATGCCTTAAAATGCTAACAATATTTCCGTAGACAACCCCACATGGAAGTAACATTCGCTCATTCCCCCGACATCTACAGCCGAACCCACACCCTATTCAACGCATCTACAGCCCTCGTCGCGTCCGTCCAAGGCGTGAACTATTTCCTCATTCTCCAACCGTCCCCCGCTCTCTCCGAACAAAATATTCTCGGTCTTAAAGCTGCAGATGGAAGGGATGTGTTAGCCCTCCTCTCGATCTCGTACAATGATTCCACGGACGACAGCACCGTTGCCAACGCAGTGAAGAGTTTCTTTTCGAATTTGAAGGCTTTGGCTGCTAATTTGGGGGTTGATAGGAGTTTTATCTACCTCAATTACGCGGCGCCGTTTCAAGATCCGATTTCCGGGTATGGCGCCGCTAATAAGGCAAGGTTGCAGAGTGCTAGTTTAAAGTATGATTCGTATGGGCTTCTTCAAACGGGTGTTTCTGGTGGCTTTAAGTTGTTTCCTTGAGATCTATATTAAATAGGAGGGATTATACAGATATATGCTCATTCCAGATATAAATTGTTGGAGGTAAGGGTATAACCGTAGTACGCGGTATATAGTATATAGAAGATATATCTATATAGTCGTCGGTAGGCGGCTAAGGTGTGGATAGCGGAAGAAGAGTCGACTGTTAGGTCGAGAGTGATTCAAGTATATAGAATAATAATATGAATTTGACTTAAAGACTTATCTATCTACAAAGGGGTAAGCGGACTATATATACTACAAGTGTAGTTACTAGAAGCTTCTATAACTTAGAAATCAACGCTTATAAATCAACGCTTATAAATCAAAGCTTATAAATCAAAGCTTATAAATCAAAGCTTATAAATCAAAGAACAACCTAGAAGATTCTAGTAAGGTCTAAACCTTAAGCCTAGAATAGTGCTTATTACCTAATAATGCAACAATAATCAAAACTCTCTACCAGCAGCAAAGCGATTTCACTAGCCAAAAGCCTGCTGAAACGCATGCTGATAGACATCCGAGCCACGTGAGAGCAATAACCTTCTGGCCAAGTGAGATATGAAGACCGAACTCCCTCAATGTAACATAAAAGGCGGTTACTAAAGAACTGTACACTAATGTTGCTAACGTTGACGCCGAGAGTATGAATATTACAGAAATCGTGGAGGTGATAAATGCAAATAATGGCCAAAGGTCGAAAAGGAAAACACAAAAACTCAGGATAGTCGTCAGGGCAGTCGAAATAATTGCAATGATGTATAATCTAGTCATGTGCCTTGAGGGATTTTCGTACACGGTAATAACCCTTTCCAGGCCCATGGAAACTTTTTGCGGGACGAATGTATCATTCAAGTGCCAAATTTGAATGGGATTAAACCAGAAATCTGTGGTAGGCTGACTACAAGTAACATTTGAAATGTTTCTGATTGTGCAGTATGACCACAAAGACACCGTATATGTGTCTGCAAGACCTAAGCTGGATGCAGTGATGTTATGAGGCACAATTTTGTCCAGAGGTTCCAAAACTCCAGGAAAAAACCCAAGAGTGGATAAGTCTGCCTGTGATTTATTAATAGAATAAGTGAAAAATAATCAACGATAACGAACCTTCATAAAGCACAAGCTTGGATGTACGCTACCAAATACGACTATTCCGCTAAAAAGTAAAGAAACACTAGAAAAAATAAAACCGAGGAGAGAAAGGATATTCATTTTAAGTTATAGTAGATATTATTTCAAAACAGAACGATAGATCTTTCTTCAGAATTAGACTTCAATGCTGAAAAGAAATTATATGCCATCATATTTATATTTTTACTTGTACGATTTGTCCTTGTAAGGGTTAGTAATAAATATTTGAGTTCTGAGATATAAGTGTAAAAGAAGGAAGTTTCCTAGAATTAGGTTCCGTACTGTCTAGCCACAATATCTTTATCTATCTCTCCCACCCTTCTTGTTTTGACAGAAAACAGTCAATAATGGAAGTTCCTACTGAGATCCTCCTTGATATTGCATCCAACCTAAATGCAAAAGACCTATTAAACTTCCGACTCGTTAATAGGAGGTTCGCACGAATAGGATTGGAGTTTGTCCTCCAGAATGGACTGTCGGTCATGAACACAGCCAGAGATCTCAGAAAATGTCATCAACTACTTGAGTGCCCTATCATTGCCAAGAATGTCAGACAACTGAGCTTTTTCCATGCAGAGTGGCCTCCATCTTGTCCTCAAAAGGAGTGGGAAATCCATCCCCTGCTATTCGGTGGTAACGACAGGTTGAGAGTTCAAAATCTAAGAATCAACCCTCGCCAAACAAGACAAGCCTTTCGAAATTATCTGGCCTTTATAAAGGAAGAACAGGAGAGGAGATACTTTGATGATGTGTCACGTCTGTCTCAAATTATTCGCTCTCTCCCAAACTTACGTTCGGCCAAAGTTTCTCATATGCAGAATTTTGTATGGAAGCCTGCCCTTAATCCAAGATATCGGAATTTGCAAAGCACAATATGGGTAGCCCCTTATCTTGTGAACAACATATCGTCTGCGGTCGAAATGCTTCTATTAGCATTGGCAGAAAATTTAGCGCTGAAGCAGCTTGAGATTATTGGCTCACTAAACCCTATTCTTCTCAACCTCCAGTACCAATTCATTCCCCTTCAGAGGATTCAAAAACTTTTGATTTCTAGTCTTCTAGTCAAAGATAACGAGGATTCGATCGGGGAATTTCTTCGCGCTTTTCCTAATCTCACAGAATTGCGTATAAAATTTCAAGGTTTTGGGCCAACAGTGAGAATCTTGGGATCCTTGCGCTGGCCTTCCTTGAGGATTTTGAGTTTGAGTGGTATATGGACATCTGAACACGAATTATTTGAAGTTTTCAAAAACCACAGCAGCACTCTCCATTTCTTTAACCTTGGACATTCAGCATTAACACAGGGGTCATGGAAATTTCTTTTTACACGAGTGAGAACGCTTCGTTCCGAAGCAAAAGTCACGGCAGAAGGAGAATTATACGGGCGGAGTAGCCGAGAGACTCTTAATATGACTCCTCAAGAAATTAAAAAATTAGATGTCTTTATGGAGGATTCTAAAGAAATATGGCCGTTTAACTGATTCGTGAAATTTTTAGATAGTTTTTCATAATTCCAAGAAATAAGAACTTAGAAATTCTACTGCATGACTATTTAAATATTCCTTGGAAGTTCTTGTCTCTCTTTAATATTTTTGCGAAAAGAATATGGGTAGGCTGATTAAAACCCATTTGGCTCGACTGATCACTTTAACTGCTGCTTGTGGTGAGTATGTTCAAGATAAGCAAGATATACTAATTAATTTCTGAGATTAGCTCAAATAATTGGCGCATGTCATGGTATGATATGGCCTAAGATGTTTTGGGATTTCTCCAATAAACATTTAGACCTCGCTGTTGCCCCGATGCCTTTCCTTCAAATAATCAATCTTCTTCTCGCTCTATTTGTAGTTCTTTGGGAATGGCCGAGCCAGCTTGTAGCAGGTGCGGAAGGGCACCGTAGCGTTTTAGCAAGACTATGCTTTCTACCGTTTCCAATGATCGCTGCTGTATTATTATACCAAACGTTCGATATCTTCTTTTATTACTTAATTGCAGTAGGAGTATACTACTGGGCCTATAGAGAAAACGAGGTAAGAAAAACACTTTTAATTTTCTATTATATTTCTTAAGAGGATATAGATAATACCTCGGTATCCCTGGACAGTAGTATCTAGTTCCCGACCTGAAGGCTGAAGCACTAAAGAGTACTTTAATAGAAATACTAAGATATGTTAATTATTGGTTTAGATATATATACTAAATAAAGAAGTTTGGGATTTGAACAATAGCTAGTTATCGATTAGGTTTTTTAGATAATAAGGAAGTTGCTCATGCGGCACGAAATTTGCTATATATTCATAATTCTGGTAATTCGGCTGCGACTCCGCTAACCTGCGAACCCAAGGTTCGCAGAGAAGTTCAAATCCAGGCCCCCGAAGCGCCATTTCTCAGATCACCTTCTAGTAACTATTATAAGCATAGGGCGATCGAAGGAAGTTTTTTTTTTTCATGCATCATCTATTTTGATTTTAGTTATTCATGTTATGCCTTTGAAAATAAATCGTGAAATGACCAGCACTGAAACCGCCATTTTTGGGCCCAGCGCGCGGCCACCGGATGAAGTAAACAACGGAGCGAACTTATTCTTTGCGCCGTATTTTAGACGCATTCGACCACGAAACACGCGTCTTTAACCACGACTTTTGCGTATAAAATTTACATCGCTAACTACGCATTGACATTTTGGTAGATGCATCATGTTTGTGTCTATTTCACTGCGGCTTACAGTGCACTGTTGTGGTGAACGTTGGTTCTAATCGCAATTTATGACCCATGCGCTCGGCAAGCCACTTAACGAGCCTGGTCAGATAAGTCTGTGTTTTCAGGGCATTTTAGCGACCCGCACACGCCAAATAATTATAGCACCAACAACCCCACTACTCGACTTTAATCACGACCCTGGCTTCGAAATACCAACTAAACACAAGGAGGCGATACGCCAGCTGTATAGCTTCGAAAACAAGTCAGTTAATCAGATTATGGGGCGCTACGGGTTAAGTAAATCGACGATTATTAAGATTTTAGGCTACCCCGCCCCAGAGCGAAAACGACTAGCAAGAACCGGGCGACCTAAAGAACTTAGCGATATATAAGTAGATAATATTATAGAATATCTCTTGAGTAGCTAGGGT
>JAAMPI010001075.1:0-20279 GCA_013054445.1 Cudoniella acicularis
CGAGGCGAAGGATAGCAATAGCCAGACACCTCTATAATAGGCGGCTAAGAACGGGCATAAGGGGGTCGTGAAGCTACTTGTTACAGACCTAGTTTAACGCTAGTCGATTCAATGACTCGATGACTCGATAGCTGACCGAGTGACTCACTACTCGGGGGGAATCGCTTACGCTACTAGCGTCCTTTTGTATAGTTAAATAGAACTTCTCTCTCCGAGAGAATCTCTTCTTCTCTCCTTAGCTTAGTCTCTTCGGGAATATAGCACCTTCTTACAAATACGTCCCTACGTGACGTCAGGGCCCTTAGTGCCTTTGTAGAGCCGTAACACTACTACTCGATACGAAAGGCCGACGTTAAGACGAACTTATATATACTTACGATCCTATTATAAACGAAGACTCTAACGTATAAGAGGAGCTTAAGACCTTTTTATAGTTTAGGGCATAGAAGTACAGAAGTTACCCTTCGTATTCTTGGTATAGGTCTATAGCGGGTAACCTAATCTCTCGGCTATTAAGATAAGTATTACTTAGATGTTTCGGTTTATTAGTAGAGATACTTGGAGCTCTATAGGAAGTATACGGCCGGGCAAGGAAATTCCTCTATACCTCGCGATTTTAGTAGTATATTACTAAGGTCGAGAAAATCGGAATTAGGAAAGGCTTTTAGTAGATTTCTCATTTCTAGAAGCGGTTAGCTGCCAACCTCCGAGGGAACTGGCGAGGCATATGACAGACAATGACCACGATCTCTTTCGACTAGTTTACAAGAATGATTTTGCCTTAGATCTAGTAAAATAGGTACGCTTAGAATGACACCCTTTAGCTTGTAAAGATAGAAGAATCTCGGACTTTCCGTTTAGCCGTAAAGCATTTAATTTTTGTTTCGTATTAAGCGCCTTCAGACCCCAGACCCCAGATCCCGAATCGTAATCGCGAATTACGGAATAGGGAGAATTGGGCTATTTCGCACCTCTAAACATACATTAGCTTTTTTAAATTAAAACTATCTGTGGTTTTTGGTATATACATTTTTGTATTTCTACGTTATTGGTACTTGTGTTTCGCCCAAGTTTAATTCTCGAAACTCCTTTTGCTGAGTTGCTTTTCTAAGCCGAGAATACTTGTATACGGGTAATAGTTAACCCGTGAGACACTAGGTACTTGCACCAGGAAGGGGAGATATTGAATTTTTTGGAATTCAAAATCACCGCCGCTTTATGGAATTCCCCTATTCGGATTTCCAGAAATCGAAAAGGCTGCGCCGATGCCTTGCCGTTTTCCCACACTCTCCTTCCCAACTCCGCGCTTCTTCCAACATGGCCTTGTCCCGCACCGTTGTTTCGCTGTTCCTCATTCTCGTGAACTCTATTACATAAAACGCCTTTCGAACTTCTCTTGGTAAAGTTGGCGGCGTATTCCACTCCTGTTGGTCGTCTCACCTGTTTTTGAAGGTCATTCTCGTTCGTTACTGTTCATCGACGTTCAGCACACCCGATGATATTGATGACTTTTGGTATTCTTAACGTCACGTGATGGCTAATTATATTTGAACCTGTCCTTCGTACAGGGCTGACTGGTTGATACATATTATATCAATCCACATGCGTCGAAGTCTTTGCTCGTGGCGTAAATCCAGAGATGGGCACCCAGTACCCACCCTTACCCAGGCCCTCTCGCGGGTAGATATCCTACCCAAGTGATATTGAGCAGGTTAATACTCAGGAATATCCTGAATATCCTAGATATCCTGGGTAGATGCGCACGTGATATATCAGCTAACCTCCGACTAATCAAATCGCTAGGGTTTAGAAAATCGCACAACACTAGCGGGCAAACTCGAGCTTTTGCACGGTCGAATCAGATCTTAAATTTTTAATATCAACGTTATCTATCCACAACCACATTGCTTTGATTTGCCACTCGAGAATCTTGATTATCATACCTTTTGTCTGACTTCCTACCAAATATGTCGGACTTCTCTGAACCAGAACTGCCTCCCCACCGACCCCGTCGCCGTGCGGCTGCTTCTCTAGAAATGATTCCCTAAACGCCTGCCCGCCAGGTCTCTCCTTGAAAGCAACGACGTGTTGGCACAATTACAAATACAGATAGAGCTCCACCTGCTACTCCTCGAGTCTAGCAACTAATACCACTCAGGCCGGCGAATGCGTATCTGTTCAAGGAGCCAAACCCCCACTATTCTTGTCGCATCATCGCAGACCGGAAGAGAATAGAAATACGCTGTACACAACCTGATTGCATCTTCACGAAAGATATCAGTCGAATCCTTAGCGGCACAAACAATTGGAAGATTCATTATCAACAGCATCATGTAGGTGTTCCTGTTTCTGCGAGCGAAGAGGCATAGATTCCTGCAGATGAGATTGAGGCTTCTGGTGGCCCTAAACCTTTCTTTGCTCCATTAAAAGCAAAGACGATGCCAGTTATTCTCTCTCGCGATAGGAGATTCTGACGTCTTGTTATGCAATTTATCGTTGAAAATAATATTTCTTTTAGTATTGTCGACTAACCCGAATTTGACGACCTCGTCCACTTCCTCGCACCTCAAACGAAGAACCTTTCGTGCAAAGTCCTTATGAAAGACCTTAAACTCGAATTCAAAGCACGAGAGGCTGAGAAGATAATTGAGCTGCCAGATCAAATGGATTCTGGTGGTAGATTCGCTCTCATAACTGATGACTGGGCTGGAGGAAATCGTATCAGCTTGCAGCCATGGATGACGAAGTTTCCCCACCAGCCAACACCAGCAAAGCCACCAAGCCCGTCTCGCAGGCGCTCCTCAATTCCGCATCGAAAACACTGCACGAAATCTATATCAAGCTCCAACATCCTGCTGTTCGTTGAGAGCTGCTTGTCGAGGATGAGGAACCGGGTTATGCTCCTGATGACCAATGAAAGTATGGAGGTCTAAAATTCGGCATTGGAATACCGGATTAGATATGGCTCAGCCCACTGCGATTAGGCTATCATGTAGAAGGTTTGCTGTTATTGTTTGAGAGCTGATGGACTTTGACATTAGTCTAGCCAGTCGACGTCTGGAAAGCTTTGGAAGTAGGACTTTGTAGTTGCCCAGGGGTCAATGAGCGGTGGCTTTGAACTTCTCAAGTCAGCATGACAGCCAGAAGACATAGGTTTCCATGATATTGCTCTTGGCCTCACTTGAGATAGATAAGGAGTACCGTCTCATTTTCACTACATCCAACTAAGCACGAAACGACGGTTCTTCTCCGCGTCTAATGATTGCCATGACTAGGAGAGAGAAATATTCGTGATTAGTCTTGAAAATAAATACTATTTCCAGACTCATCTATATCAACGTAGACCTTCCATCTTTCGAATCTGTCAGTTCCCTCTTTCTCATTGATCGTGATTTTCCGTCTGATCATGTGTCTCTCGCGCTCTTACTCATTCTGGCCATTTATGATGAGCTCTTTCCGGCCGGGTTTTCAGTTGCGAGAGAAGCGACTGGTTGAGATACTTGTGTTTAGAACCTGGTAGTTCTGAGAATCTATCTGATCAGTTTGCGCCAGCTTAGATCATATTTTGGGAAATTAATACCTTTGAATTAGCATCGTTCAGTGCTATCTCAGTTAAAATCCGAGGGCAGTATTCATTTTCCCATCGTTCTCTTCTTCCTCGTCAAGTTTCTTGTTAAGAGTTCCGTGGCAGCTGGGTCGACACAATGTGCTCCTTCCCCAATTCACTTCTTCCCCTTACCACCATTCCCCGCCTTCCTCCGCTTCAATCGCTCATGAAACCCCACCATCGGATCCTGACCAGCCTCACCTTCCCTCCTAAAAAAGCGATCAATTTGCGCCAGAAAAAGTTTGCTCGGTCTTATATCTGGTTTCTTATGTTTGACGATTTTGAGCGCTCGAGCTGAGTTGATTTTATGAACGGAGCAGAGATACGCAATCACTGCTGAGGGCGAGCGGTTTATTCCTATCGCGCAGTGAACGAGAAGTTTGTTCCTCTTCTCTTCTTTCTTTTCAACTTCCTCCTCGGTCAGTGTGTTTCCGTCCATGGAATTTGAGCTCTTGGCATCAGGTGCAGGTGAAAGCGCAGCCTCAATAAATTCCAAAATAGCAGGAATATGAGGCGTGATGTCATCGATGTCGGCCAGAGTGGAGATGTGTAAGCTTTTCAAGTTGGCGATGGAGGCTGGTGGGTGTGCGTAAGGTGAGAGGTTCAGGATGTGCGTTATTTCTGGTGGCATTTCATCTGGGAAGCGGGAGAGGTAGAGATCGGGGATGATTTCGTGGCGGAGGAGAGGATTGGATGGTGGCATGATATGGTATGGTGAGTTTTGGAAATGTGTGTATTGTGGGTTTCCTGCGTAGTGGTGGTTTATTCGATGTTATGGGAGAATTTAATGTTGGTTAGTGAGGTTTGTGGGAGCTGTGAAGCTTGAAGCCGGTCAAAAAGAGTGACTAAAGGAGTAGTCAAAAGCCGGAGACCGAATCCCGAGGCGTAGACGGAGAGTGGTGATTGAAGGCTGCAACATTTCCCCCTGAACCATGTGTTTCAGTTGCATTCCACTGTTGCCTTCGAACCTCGAAGACAATGGGAATGGAATCACGAGCGAAACATCCTGCTAATCTGGAACGGTCGGTGATGCCAAAAAAAGACCGACCACTCTAATGGCACAATGGTTCATCCCGCTGTCCCTGCACCTGCTTCCGTGGCAGTGGGGCCGGCTCTCTTGCCTAAATTCTACGCTGGCCACACCCCTAACGGCAAAATAATTGCAGCACAGCGCCGCGTACAAACTTCACTTACAACAAAATAAGCTACTCACATACGCAGAACAAAAATATAATAACTTCTTGGGGGGTTCTCACCGCCCTCTAAACCCCCGGCAAACTCCAATCCGCTGACCCTAGCCACTAATCCTAACTGCGAGCCCTCGACTTCTCGAAATACAGAGTTTGCGACAGTGATGCGTCTTGCACTTCCATGGGTGGTATGTAGAAGTGGGTGTTATAGGAAGTGCGAGTGGGCTATTAAGTTTACGTTCTTGAGACTTCGACAAAGAGAGGGTAGCGGCCCTGGCGGGATGAGGACGAGGCGGGCGCGAGGGCGGATAGTATCACGATTTTCTAGCGTCACGCTTCGCGCCTCCGCTTTAGAGTATAATTAGCATTGGTCCTAAAGTTTTATATTTAACATCGATGAAAGTTTGAAGGTTTACGTGGTTTATTCTTTTGACTTTCGATAGATCGGGAAAAATATTCTTCTATAGTCAGGCTCTGCCTTATATGGCCCTTGAGAACTTATAGATATAGAACGTCTCTAAATTCAGTTTTGCGAGGCATTATTGTATTGACAGGCTTATTTAGAACTCCGTCTGAACACGCTGAGATAAGCTATTATGTGATTATAAAATATAGATAGCGAAGTTTCTAGAATGTTCTAGGCGGAAGTACCCGGAACATGCTGAAACCATCTTGAGGAAGCGATTTCAGGTCACGTGCTCAGGTCGCCACCCGAAGATGTTGAAATCTCAAGGTCTTCGAGTCAAAAACGAGTGTATTCTATTAAGGAAAAGATGACTATAGTACAGGAAGGGCTTCTAGAGCCTATAATTATAGACGTGGCACTAGGCCAAAGCGTACCCTGAAACGGGTCTGCGACCCGAATCGCAACAGAAGGCTTCTAAGGAAGTAGCGATGATGGCCATTTCACGTACATGCTTCTAGAACCTATGGTGTCATCAATCACATAGGTCGAGGTATAGGTTATTACTGTAGTTTAGGTGTAGGAAGATGAGTAGGAACCTCGGTAGCATATAGGCACCGGAAGCCCGTAAATAAGGGACACAGCTCTCACCAAAAGCTGTTCTATAGACTAGACAATACATACTCCTTTAGCAACTCACTTCTCACATATCCTTAGTCGTAACAAACCACCTAGTGGCAACATTCTAATAGCATATAAACATCAGCTCCCCTAGGCCCCTCTCTATCAGAGTTATTATATTATATATATAATATAAAGATTTAACGAACGTTATTAAGAGTCTAGGGAACAGAAAAGAGTAGCTTTACCGCCGCCTCGTGCCTGTTCCGTACGGCCCTTGACAGCGGCGTCCGATGATTACGGTCCTTAGAGTTTAGGTCGACTCCGTCCTTTGCCAGTAGCAGCTTCACTACCGCTTCGTGCCCGTTCTCTGTAGCATATGACAGCGGCGTCCGATAATAACTGTTCTTAGAATCCGGCTCATATTCACGCTTTAATAAGGCTATTATCGCTTCACTCAATCCAAAGTATGCTGCAAGGTGTAATCCTGTCATTTGCTTCGGTACTCTTTCACTGTATCTAGGATATTTGCTTCTGGAAACCATCATAGCCTGGCTAGAGCTGGACACCTTAGCTTCGCTCTCAAGAAGATCTAGAATCAACTGTTCCACCTCCGTAGAAGATACGCGAGCATAGTGTCCCCAGTTTTGTGCGGCGTACTCGAAGAATGGATTTGACTGTAATCGCTCCTCAAACTCTTCGTCTGTTAGACATAACCCACGCTCAAAGACATTAAATAAGAGGTAGGTAATACAGATTGTCGTGATATCAATATTCGCATTCAGGAACCAATAGTTTTGCTTTCGCTCGAAGTATTCCTGTGTTGTATAGTGTACTAAACGCACGATATTGCTCTCTTCATCGACTGTTACTAAGCCGGCACACTTAGACCGTAGGGCTTGGACACTAGGGAGGAACTCTTTATCTAGCTCCGTCGTATGCCGCTGAACGGCAAGGGCGTGTCGAAGCTCTGTAGTAGAAAGTGGCCTTGTGGTATGAACGATCCACGCCAGGATCTGCTTCCCGTAGTCGTTGATTCTTTCCATCGCTAGCTGGTAAGTTTCATCTAGCCCCTTTAATCCTTTAGCTAGATTCTGCAACGCTTGCTTGATGTGTCCCTTGGTTGGAAGGTGTATAAGTGTATTCATGTGTAGCTCCGCAAGAAGGAACCTGGTATTCGACGTTAGAATATATTGAAACCACAATTTAGTCAGTTACATGACTCACATTCCGTCTACTGCTTTGATTATTTCCGACATAATCATGTCTCGAATACTACTGTCGAATATATCAGGTTGTAGGGGTAGTAACCGCCCATTCAAGTATGTTTTTATATCTTCGTTAGTCGCATGGATTTTCAGGGTTTCTGTACCAACAAATAAACTTGCGATCTCATCGTTTATACGAGATGTCGCGAAGATGTTTGCATTACATTTGGATTGTAATTTAAAGATTGTTGATAGGAATCGCGTTCGGTTGCCATCTGACACTTGGCATTCATCAAGTGCGTCGACGATAAGGAAGACCCTCGAATATATGCCCGCCACGGACTGGAGGGTTCTCGAGATTTCATCAAGTAATGGCCGTGTCCGCTTATCTCTATGGCGGTCGTAGAGAGATTTCACACTCTCTGGCAAAGAAGATTGGCTTTGAGTCAGCTGCTTTAGTAAACTCATGAGGAGGTCTTTAGCCTTCTGTTCGTCTCGCCTCCAGAAATTGCAGTATAGATACGCAATTCTAATACACGAGTCATTTTGAAATCGTGTATTAAGGTCGTTGGTCGCGATTGCTGTGAGGATAGTCTTCCCCGCTCCGAGGATGCCTGGGCAGAACAACGTCTGCTTGATGGTCTTAAGCCATGTTTGGAACCCCGGCGAGTCCAAGAGCCACTGGCCAGTTCCCGGCTGTCTCCTCCTAATGTAGTCTGTCTGCTGGGGACCGTAGTCAACCTGTGTGAGCCAATCGAGGATCTTAATATCTTCATCCTTGTCCAACTTATACCTCATCGTGTCAACATTTACCTCAATTCGAGATATAGGAGGAAGAACTAATATAATATTAGAAACACTTAACGATTTGCTAGAGGCTTAAGAATAACTAACTACTCGAAAGAATATCTCCAATCCTCTTCTCAGCTTCGACCTTATTAGGAGGCATCCGACAAAGAAGGTCCTTCGCATACGCCGCCGCCGTCATCGCTACATAGCCTTGCCACTCTTTATTCTTGTGCGAGTCCGAGTAGTCGCATATGCCCCGGATAACCAGGCACGGAAAGTGGTTCATCAGCCCTGCTGTTTCCATTTCGAAACACAGAACATCCTTTTCAGCTGCAAGTCGATCCCGAACTAGAGCATCCTTCATCAACTGGTTTGCAGACGCAACTAAGCCGTAGTGAATTTCCGGGTTATCCTCAACTTCGCTCCGTTCGGGTCGTAGAATTAAATTTAATAGATTATCGCCACAGATTATCGCACAGCTTGTTACGTCGTTCGGCGGATGTGTTATTTCCGATTGATATAACCTATCATTACCTGGGTCTGGCCGCTTGTACTTCTTCCATAGCCTTGCTTTCTTCTCGAGAACGCTATTAATAGCCGCTTCTAGCTGATGCCCTTCGCTCTCATACTGCGCCTTAAGTCCACTTATTGCTGTTCGTAGGACCGTTGGTGGCTGGTTTAAGAACCCTGTGGTCTGGAAGCTCTGATCTTGTATCGTTTTGCCAAAGTCGTACTAGAATACGCCGCCCTTCCCATCGCGCGGAGCGCTGACCACAATGTCGCCCAGACGGATATCATGCTGTCGAGTCGGCACACCGCCTCCGATACCGACCATTAAACCGATTCGGACGTTAGGGAAGCTATGTAGCATATCTCTTGCGACAATTGCTGCAGAAGCTGTGCCGTACTCTCCGTCGGGTAAGACAGCAATAACGACATTGTGTCTCCCAACTTTGCCTAATGTGTAATCGTTATTGTCATTCGGTGACACATATCCAGGTCCTTCGTGCTTATCGTCAAGAAAAGCTTGTGCGGCAACGTACTCAGTACTAAGGGCGCAGATTCAGCCGACGGTATAGTCGCCAGGGTTAGACATACTCGCTCGCGGAGCAATATGGTGGAAGGTCGGATTGCGATTTGTAAAAGAAAGAAAGGAGAATGGAGTGAGAGGGTAGTGTCGCGCAGTATCATTGCAGCACAGCTGCAGCCGCAGCCGCATTGGCTACGCCATCTTCCATACATGGCTTGCTCGGCCACATAGAACCGGGACAGAACGAAAAATACGAAAAATGTTAGATCTTTACTATGAGGCTCTTGCAGAGAGCAGCACAGATAAAGATGTTCTAGTAATGACATGGTATGTATTTCAGGGTTTTGGCAAAGTCGTGTCAGGATGAAGGCCTGGAACATGGCTCTAATGCAAGTATACGGGGCTCTTTCCAGCGGCCCAGAATGATCGCTGCAAGACATCCTGAGCTGAGCCTTCAATCTTCTTAGCGGGATTGATTCCACGATCCCAGCCCAGCAAATGGAGTGCGGGACAAAGAGTGTCCCGAAACGTGGCTTGGCCCTTTGCAAGTGCGGGGAGCGTAATTTTTCGTGGCGCGCGTACACGTAGCTTCCGATTATTCTGCCGAATATTTAATTCGGTTAAACATTAAGTGCGACGCCCTCTACGTCGCGTAAAAAAGAGGCCCATTTTATGCACAGGCCACCCACCTAAATCGCGTGTGAGTACCCCCTTTTAAGACAGAATAGCAGGATGTGCGGGCAAGTCTTAGGGTACCTCTCGCTGCAGAGGCTTGAAGTACTACTAACTTGAAATTATAATACTTTCTTAATACTTGAATTTTATAGTTAAAGCAAGAAAATAGTTTGGGTTCAATCAATTTAAGAAATAATTAGTGGACATTTTATTACTTTAAAGTACTGTAGGGATTTTTTAGTATGGGGGGTTAAGTTTTCAGGGTGTAGCGATCGCTCACGATCGCCAACTCTAGTGTACCGCTTACTGCTGAGTTACAGTGCGTTACTCGCTAACATCCGCTATTGCCACAACCCCCTGATGTACTGAACTTTACCGACTCTCTGTGATTTGGAGTTAATAGGATCTCATTAATTTCGTTTTCGAATAATCATGTTCACGTTCACATTCACAATCAGTGGGATATTTAGAGTTGGGCTAAAAAGTATATTAATTATCTCATCTCCTCCACGACCCCAAAAGGGCTCGTATGGATGAGAGGTAATTCAGTCTCATCCTGTTGGAAGGACCAAATATCAGAAATAGAAACAGCTGACCTCTCAAGGATCCTCGGAGCGTTGCCTCATCACATCAACAATCAAATGAAGTCTCACGGGCTCAAAGCTATCACCTTAAATCTTGCTTCGATTAGCCGGCGTCCAGCCTCCATCTCAGCCAACGTCATCGCATCCTTTCCTAACTGTCGTTCAATTCTCACCACTCGAAACAAGACTCCCGTGGAAAAACAGGCCAGCATTAAGAAAAGGAACGCAAATACGAAAGCCATGCAGTGAATGTATCTTTGGGCTTCCGAAGCGGGAACAAAGCCTGGGATGACGGTGGGTGTTGGTGTTAGGAGGCTGTGGATGGCGGCGGTGGGGCCGGGCCGTGGGTTACTAGTCTGGTGGTCATGGTGTTTGATCACTTTGGTGTGTGGGTGGATGGAAAGTTTGTGCTTGTGATGTCTTTTGTTGGTGTGGATGTGAGATGCGGGGAAAAGCTGGTGGGGATATTGGAAGAGGCTTGAGGTGGAGCATAAAATAAGCTGTGGAAAACTGTTGTTCATTTCTTTTCATTAGCGAGGTCTGTATAATTTAGTGTACAGCTAGTGTTATATTTTCGTAACAAGTGATGTTTCTGAAATATTGAATATAGTTACGGATATGGGTATTAGGAAACCTGAAACTGGTGGCCCCTTTGTTCCTTTGTGTTTGAGGATAGCGGAGAGAATAATCTCGATAAATCTCTCAAGCCTCGCCACCATGTTCTGCTTCAGGACTGGTAAAAGGATAATGGTTTTCGATGTGTTCCGAAAGATATAGGAGAACAAAGATTTCTAAGTATAAGCATACCATGCAGATAGAAGCTGGTAGAATTTGAACTATGCAGAGTTACAAATCAGAGGAGGTATAAATGTTGCGTAGAAATTTTTTCAGCTCTCTGTCGAATTAAAAGCAAGATCTGGTTGTTCTTGTACTTTTGGAGGTTAATTTTCCAAAATTAGGCTCTGAATAAATGTATTTTAAATTTTAATACAACACTTGACATGTTTCCTCCTCAAGAACTGCACTGATCTACTCATACACTTAACAAAATTTCATTTCTTACTGTCCGTTTCTTTAGAAATACCCGCAGCCTAATTGGCTAGGAAGTGATCATGAGTCAAGTAAGCCGCGGGCTGAGATACATTTAGTGTCACGATTCTAAAGCCAGTTTCTGAATGGCTTCACTTAACGAGAGTGCAATAAAGGAGTGAAGATCTAATTTGCATGCTTGGACAGAGAAAACCTATTCTCTCTCGTTCCCTCAATACCTCGCTCTGATCCCATGACATTGACCCAAGTTAGAAGTAGTGTCGAACAAGAGAGAAAACTCCTTGCCCTCTCAAAGGATCTATCTTTGCAAGCGCAAGTCAAATGACCAGTATTACTAGGCTAAAACTATGGCCGAAAGTTGAGAGGTTGAAACTAGATCATATGCGTGCAACGTTTTCGTAGGTAGGTGCCCCTTTTATTTAGCGAGACCCCTCAGCGGCACCGGAAAGAAGCCGTATCTCATGATATCTGAGCTTTGTCTAAGCGCGCGAGATTTCAGCCACCACATATTAAATAGTGTTGGACGAACTTTCGATTACAAAGGTGCCAGAGAGTGTAACATTCTTAGATGGTTCCTCTCTTAAGGGAGTCGGGAAAGGGGGGGGAAGATCACGTGTTAAGTTGAATAGACATTGGTGATCTCAACCCAGAGCCCTTTAAACAGTAGAAAATCCCTTGCAACACATTTTTACCATAAATTCATCGTTATGCAGTAAAGAAAGTGAAATAGATAATTAAGATGGTGTAATGTAAGATAAACAGATTACCATCACTTCGGAAAGGCCTTGCAGTTTTTTAGATTACCAAAGTGAGTACTATTGATATATGGCAATTGGAGTTTCTATTTGGATGCAAAAGCTTCCGTCATAAGGATACAGTAGGAATGCGTAACATGCGGAAGCAACCCACCCTAATTCCTTAAACTCCTCGTTATCGTTGTAAAGCAAAACCCCCGGTCTATACGGCACATAAATATAAATGGACTAGATTCTACTTCTATATGTTTAACACTTTAAGCAGTTAGCATCACTTCCGAATATTCAAGTGGGGTTGTCATACATTCTGTTCGCCAAGACACCAGTAGTTGTCATTGATGTTTCTGCAGGCGTTTTTCACACAGTAGAATTGACCAGGGTTGTCGGTCAAAGGCGCTCTCATAACGATGTTCCCATTCCAATTACCTGTGAAAAGTTAGTACCCTTTCAATGAGTCACGCAGAGTACAGGTTACTCACAGATGGGTTGACTGGGGTCAGGCTGGACAGTATAGGCAGCATAAGCAACAGACCTCCACACACAAACAGTGTCCCCAGCTACCCCATCACATGTATTCGTATCGCCTTGAGCAAAGCTCTCCGATACAGCGAACCCACCAGTGAAAAAGCCCACATTGACTCCGGCATTGATGGACCACTGAGTGGTGTACGTCTCGGTGTACCCGACATTACATGATTCACCGTTACAAGCAAGCGGTTCCGTGACTTGCGTGTATTGCCAATCTATGTGCATGTTGCCGTCGCCGACGTTTTGAACTTTACAGTTTACTTGGCAGCATTGATCTTGTGGGTCGTATACTTGGTATTGCCGGGGGACGAGGGATATTCCCGGTTCCAGATCTGGGAGAGGGCTGCCAATCGTTGCGGGCAGAAGGCAGAGAAACCCGATGAGGGCGAGTGGGTACTGCATGTTGAAAGCTTGGAGGTATAAAACCGTGTAATAAAGTCGAAGAGAAGGAATTGGATTGTGTGGTAGGAGAGCTGACTTAGTTACTTGGAAGAGTGATACAAAAGACATTTCTAGAACAAGGCGATTCCTAAAATTTATATCTCGAGCGAGTTTAGAGTTAATACTGCGCCGTTCATCCTTCGTGATATCATCTTGGGAAAGGATTCTTTTTCTCCAGGAAATCTACAATGGCGCAGCTTTCAAACTGCAAACTTGGCGTAGAACTCACTCCCTAGAAGTTTATGGTTGATGACCCCTTTCCTTCATCTAGAGCGAACGGCCTATACCATTTCACGTCGAATCACTCCTCACGTATACTTGTGTGAATGGAACTGCCCGATCTAATAACCTCTACCCTGTGTTAGAGAAATCCAACACATGGGCAAAATCCTATATTTTCGGGCCCTCCGTAGAGTTCCTAACCTTGCGTATGTTGTTAGCGGTTATACAGAAAGAAAATTAGAAAAATTGCGTATGGCGCAATAAGGATCAACGTTTCAAAAAGGCGGGGAGAGGCATATTTACGAAAGCGACTCGATAACTGGTTAGTTGTGGTTCAATGATAGATTTGCTGATGAGTAGGGGGCTCCCCACTGCCCCAGCGCTAAGCGAGCTTGTTTTCTCACGTATAACCAACCAACCAACATGACGGCATAAGACTGTCACCTACATTTAGCTCTCCCCGCAGAAAAGACGTTTCATATTGATTGACGAGTAAAAGGGGACTTGCCTACTGGAGTGAATTATGAAGATAGGATTTCTCGCCTTTCATGTTCCTAAAATCTTTTGCTCATTAGGTAGGTGGTAATTACACTGTAAATCATCTGCACCAAGCGAGCTCGTGTTATTACGTACAAACAACCCAGTGACCTAATAGCCAACCAACTTCACAGCATAGAACTGCCACCCACAAGTGACTTCAACCACCTGACAAGATAGAACTGCCACCTACCAATCGCTCTCCCCGTAAAAGGGATTTCGTACTAATTAGCGCACTCACGTGTCTGACTCGATTTTTCTAGAAGAAGTATATTCATCCTCTTCTCTTGACTTCCTGTCCACATCTATCACACTCAGGAAATCAGTCCTCTATCAAAAATGAAACCCACGAGCCTCATCCTCCTTTTCGTGACCTTCACCGTCACTTTCGCAGACACAAACAATAGCGCATCACCAGAAAATGGCTTCGGACCTGGACCAGCAAACGATGCCACTACTTTCGAAGAAGCCAACAAATTTCCAAATGCAACGGGTGCCGTCAACATTCAGGCGGTGAACATGAGCATGGACGGCAATCACGCCCAACCTGTCCCCTGGGCCGTACATCTAGATATCACCGAAGTCTCGAACCTCAATTACACATCCTCACCTACAGACGTGATTACTAATTCCGTCCTCAGCATCGCCACCCTTGGAAATTGGCTGCCATATTCAGTATGGGATACCAAAATCATCATATTTACAGATGTAGCACTTAACGCGACGGTTTATGGCCAGAAAGATAAAGGAGATTGTTACGCTGCGTTTGGCCAGCAGTGTGTGCAAGATTACACGGGTTATCTCCTTCAATCGAATGTCACACAAACTCCAGAGCCGCCTGCGAGTTGCAACAATCGACTTTCCTCTGCAAGTTTTGTGAATCGTAAGTTCCCAGCCCCATCCTTTCGTCGCCTTCGAGAATCAAGTCTTAACATGAATTTAGACCTTAATTCAACATTCGTAGATAAGGGGGCGTACTACTATGCTTCATCAGCAGCGCATCTTGCAAATAACACGATGTATTACGAGCAGGCTGTTACTCGTATCTGGCCTATCCTTCTCATACAGACGGGGAAGTATGGTCCTTCGAATGCTACTGGGATAATACAGGCGTCTATGAGTTGCTTGAGAGCCAACGCGACGACGGAGGGGAGTTTGGGTATTGGAAACGTTCCCGGTGCTGCGACGAGTGTGAAAGTGCATTCGTCGGTGGTGGTGGGTATTATTTGTTTAGTGGGGGTTTTATTACTTTGAGTATACGATAATCAAATCAAATTTTACTATCTAAAGTCTTATATGCAAGAATGAGGTTTAAAGCCTGGAAATTTTTCTTTCCTCATGTTTGTAGTGCAATCGTAATGAGAAGGTAGGTAGTCAAGAGCTCACTTACTCGCAACTACCGTAATGTGGGCGTGTCCGAGCTCCAAGACTCGGGTCTACCCCCTTCACTTCCTCTTTCCCTTTTTTCTCCCGAACTTGGCATCTGCCCCAACTCCGCACCCCGACTCTCTACATCCCTCGGAGCTTGCCTCTTTTTCCGGCAGCAGCAAGAGAACCAGCTGCAACATCCACCTCTGGGTCCGAAGAAATACCAGTGCATAATACGTTTGTATACTTCCCGAAGAAAGGCGAGGATCCATAACAAATACAAAATGGCACCGGGGAGCCCGAAAGTAAGAGCAAGAGCCCAGAAGGTAGTTTGAGTCAAGCACTGGTAGTTCAGATCTTGGGTTTGACAGGTGGAGTTAACCTGGGTTGTTGTGTTGACTTCGTGAATTAAGTCAGCAGTTGTGAAGTTGAAAGGGGCCATTTTTAAGTTATTCTGGTGGTTTTGAAGTGCGGTATTTGCAGGTATGAAGGGGTGATTTATATAAGTAGTCACTTCAAAGCAATACAGGCTTTACTAGTGGGGCTTAAAAGCTTGAGAGAAGGGGATGTTAAATGTTTTCGCGCCGTATATTGTTCTGAACAACCTTTATGTACTCAGGAGTGAAAGCTCAAAGAGTAGAGCATTTTATTTTCATCTACTCGGGATATTCTGGTTTTTTCAAAGAGTAATAATAAAGAGAAAGAGTTTTGAAGCAATTAAAGTCTGCCCTTCCCAAATTGGAATTTTCGTAATTAACTATAATTTTATTTACGGTCTCTTAAAGAAATAATGCTATGTAATAAAAGAGGCGTTCATATTGTACAATGAAATAAACAAAAAGAACCTAGATTATCTATAACCTTCAAGAATTTCGTTAACAATTCCTTCCTTCTAATTCCCATACGTTTCATTGCTACATTGCCCCATAGAGCCTTGAATAAGGAGTATACTATCATCACTTAAACTTTCAAATACCGGAAGAACAACCACTAAAATGGCTGATGATAGGCGATTACCCCGAGGGCAGATTCAAGAAAATCAAACGAATAGCCGAAACAGAAGGTCAAGCTTAATTCCTTCACTACAACAAGGTAGTCGCTCCACCAACTTGCAAACTCCACTGCAAGAAGCTCGTGCTGCAGAAGAGAACACGATCCCACAAGCTGCCATGAGTCACATTGGGTAGGCTGCTTCCCTAGCTGCCAATTTTCTAGGCGCACGTTCCTCTCAATCTTCCTTCACTCTAGACCCAGAGAGAGATCTTCTCCGTTATTCTATTTTCAACCGCCTAAGGATAGGAATTGCACGTGAATCTCTAGGGTATGAGATTCAAGTTCTACAAGCTAAGTGTAATGGAATTCAGGCCCGTATATCACAATTAGATCAACGTATTACTAATGAAAACCCCGAGTGGGAAGCACCGGTTGGTTGTCAGAGTGATACTGTTCAATCTTTGATATATGTTGCATTATTAGGTAATAAGCACTATTCTAAGCTTAAGGTTTAAACCTTAGTAGAATCTTCTAGGTTGTTCTTTGATTTATAAGCGTTGATTTCTAAGCTATAGAAGCTTCTAGTAACTACACTTGTAGTATATATAGTCCGCTCACCCCTTTGTAGATAGATAAGTCTTTAAGTCAAAATCATATTATTATTCCACATACTTGAATCACTCTCGACCTAACAGTCGACTCTTCTTCCGCTATCCACACCTTAGCCGCCTACCGACGACTATATAGATATATCTTCTATATACTATATACCGCGTACTACGGTCATATACCCTTACCTCCAACACTTTTACTAGTCATGGTGGCTAGTCTTGCAGCAGAATAATTTTTGCGATGGATTAAATGGTTGGTTACAGGGGAGTGGCTTTAAGCAGACGGGTTGGTGAAGGTGCTGATAGCGATGATAGGACTACGAGATGAAAGAGAAATGTAGTTTTATTTGGGTTATAGCCTTATGGGCTAAATTTTATTTTAATTAATTAGATATGAAAAACATAACTTCGAAATATCAAATGCGATCTAAATTATGCGTTGCGCGACTACTACAACACCGAAATAAAAGGCACCTTCTTTATTCGTAAATTCCTAACAAAATTTATCCCGTCAATATCTCAGGCGATAACAAAGACAATTCCTTTTAAATCCTTTAAAATCTCTTTGTTAAGTTCCTGACTTTGAGAAGGACAAAGCAAGACAGACTTGCAAGCTCACTTGTGGCCCTCTTTCCTCCCCTCTCTTTTCAAATTTTCAATCTCCAGTGACATTCATCTATCTGATCAATCCTCATCGCAAAGGTCGAGAAAATCAAATTCAGTCATCCCACTACCGCCTACCTCCCCACCCCCCAAAAATGTGCATCCGAATCTCCGAAGACCATTACATCGACTGCAACCACACCACAATTCGCTCCCGTAAGCGCTGCCCCTCCAGCCTCGGATTCTTCAAAAACGACTGCCCAAGACCCTACAACGAAACCCTCACAACCACCAACCGCTTCCTAGGCCTCTGCCCAAACTGCGGCGCATCGAAAGCCTCTCAAGCAACTTCCTCTTCTAAAATCGAGACTGAAGTCGAGTTCGTGCCCAGAAGCCCAGCTGCCCTATCACCAAAATGTCGATGGAAGAAACGTGCAGATGGAGACCTTGAAGATGCCCGTCAGACAAAAGCAAATGCTGAGGTATATTACGAGGCGGCTCAAGAACACCTCGAGGGACGAAAAGCTGAGCTTTTCGGGGAGCTTCGAAATGATGAGATGTCTGGCGGGAATAGAGATGGTTCGAGGCGGATAAAATCAGGGGGAGGGGGAGGGTCTACTAAGCGCCTTGCTGCTGGACGAAATCGTAAATTGATAGGAGGGGAGCTTGAAAATGAAGATTTTGCTGGTGGGAATAAGGCTGATGCGCAGGGAGGGAAGGGGTTCGATAAACGCAGCTCCGGACGAACAGCTACAAATCGAAAGGAAGAAGCACCTTGGAGGAAGGCTGTGGGCTCAAGACAAACGCAAACAGAGATTACGCGGGCCGAGCAGTTCTGTGAAGCAATGTTAGCTGCAGTGCTAATATTGTTGATATATGTGATGATAGAAAAACTTGTGTTGTGGCTTCTTAGAAACGATGTAATGTGATTTGGGGTTTAGAAGCGCTGGTTTAAGAGTAAGGGAATGTGAGAAAGAATGGGACGTTTATTTAGGAGTGGAAATTTGTTATTGAGTTTTGTGTATGTTTTCTACTCGACTGCTCGGCTATTGTTTGGCGATTAGTATCGCGCGAAACACTTGAAAGTTTTTAAATAACCGCGAAATTGAAAGATTTTTTGAAGGGGGGAATATGAAGAAAGAAATCTTTAAATTATATTGCATTAATTTCAAAAAACCATTATATTCACACGGCATTCTCCCTTGAGGTGTTACGGGTGCCACGGACCGCCTCCAGTTGATGGCAAACTCACTCACACCAGAACAAAGAGACGTAGATTGGCACGCCGCTTTCCTCCTCCTAATCTAAGAAAAAAAGCCTCAAGGTTATTCCACATAATTTTATTCTCACAAGCCCTCTCTTTCTTTCTCGCCGCAAAAAGAACAAAAGAATACGAATTAGGAATTCAGGTCTATTCTTTCTTCTCTCTATGCTCTCACTTTTTGATATTACCACCTTATTTTCTTTTTGCACTTCTCACCGATCTTTGCCCTCGAATGCAATTCAGAGTCTCAGGCTGCATCTCTTATGCGCGCCCTCAGACTTCCATTAGCTCATTCAGCACACACCCTTTCTTCCTCCTCTTCCCCCTCTTTCACCCCTTCCTCCTTCACATATACCACGTACCTTTTTATGACCAATCTACTAAAAAAGCAAAATCTCCAACCAAAGCGTCAAAAAAAGAAAGGAGAAAAAGATGTGCAAACCAATCCTCCAAGCCTACCACCCAACCTGCAACCACATAACCACCTACCCCGCCATCCCCTGCACATCCCCCACCTGCCGCCGAATCCAAATCACCCAACTCCCAGATCTCGTTACCCGTCAAGGCCTCTGCGAGGACTGCCAGTCCCCATCCTCCTCTTCCTCCACCACCTCCTCAGAATCCGAAACCAATACCGCGCGAAAACCAAATTTCTACACCGCACCGCGCAACCGCTACTAGCCTCCCCAAAAACCCTGCTACTTATTCACATTCTCAAAATTACAGCGAACCCGAGTTCCGCACTCAAACATCCCCAATCTAAGCAACCTCTCCATCCGCGAAGAACGCCTTAAAAAACTGCAGAAAGAAGCCAAAGCCTTAGCAGCTCGGAAACTTAAAGCTACGAGGAGAAGAGGAAATGTGTGTGGAGGTGGATTTTGGTGGATTTTGGTGAGAGTAGTGTTGTTGGTGTTGGTGATTTTTGTGATGTATGAGTATACGTATAGGGCGTATTTGGAGAGGAGGGAGAGGGAGAGGGGGAATAGAATAAGGGGTTTTGGAGTTGATGACTGGATAGGTATAAAGGGAATTGGAGGATGGAAGGGAGGAAGGAAAGGGTAGTTTGTGGTTTTCTTTTGAGAGGATTCAGAGGAACGATAAAGAGAAGGGCGGTTTACCGATCACTTCGAATTCAATTTAATCTTCCTTCTTTTAGCTTGAGTTGCGAGTGAAATCTCTAACATGAAAAAAAAACCAGTCTCCACTTCTTAATTTTGACTTCCTAAACTATACAAACAAGAACACCAAAGAAAAGTTCTCACTCACTTGAACATCCTCCCCACCCCTCTCTCATTAAAACAACTAACAAACTACAAATCAAAATCCCTCCTAAACACAAAACATACCCACCCCCCACCCTACTCTCAAATTCCTCCAGAGTCAAAGATCACAACACACCTCTCAAACCTCGCTCAAAAGCACCACTAAAGCAAGAACAACCGTAACCGGAAAAATAATCCACAACCAAACCTCCCACTCACCCCACCCTTGTCCCCTCCCAAAAACCCTCCAGTACTGACTCATGATACCCGGACTACCTGTCATTCACACAACCGCTTGTCAGCTTTATCCTTATTTCCTCAACCACCCCCATTCACCCCCTTTTCCCAACCGTCAAAAAATCATCCATCCAAAAAGAAAGAAAGGAAGAAACGAAAAACAGGAAAGAAAAATAGTAAAGAGGTACGTACCAGGACCACTCATCCTCCTCCCCCTCATCACGCTCTCACTCCTCTTCCACCACCACCCCCATTNACCTTTCCCCTNGATCTCGACCTAGATTTAAATAAACCGGGAATA
>JAAMPI010001076.1:0-20276 GCA_013054445.1 Cudoniella acicularis
CTCTACTTTCTCCCCTCACCCCAACCTTCCAAACTTCCAAACTTCAAAAAAATTTATCAGCCTATTCAATTCATCATCCCTACACAAAGAAGAAATAAAACTTCGAGTTAGGAACGAACCTAAATCACGCGCGCAAATTTTCAGGGACTAGGAATTTCTTTCAATTTACCTTCTTTCCAGTCCGAGTCTTGGAAGTAGGACCTCCCCCCAAAACCACAAACCTCCAAAGAAAGTAGTTCGTAGGTAGGTACCTTTTTCCTCGTACAAGAAATTATTAGCATGGGCAAATTCTGCCGCCCTTGTTCTGTTTGCTACTTGTGTACTGTATTCCGTCTCGGCAACCATAAAAGAGAGGGAGGCGCGATCGAGTCTCCCTACCTGCATACAAATTGTCACAAGCCTATGTGCATTTATTTACCTTGTGATCTCAAAACTCATTATTCATTTATTTATTGACACCAAAGCAATACTCCTTGTTTTTTTATTTCATATACCCACCCACTCCATCCCAATGATGTATGTACAGAACAATTACAATACCCCCATTTCACACCCCTTTCCCAGACTAGGGAATTACAAATACCCAACCAAGTAACGATACGACTCCTCAGCAATGCATGCATGTATAATCCAAAACCCGAGAAAATAAAAAGAAACACTGCATGTCAAACCTCCTCTAAGATCAAATGAATGCCCCACTATCCTCGCTGCCACCTGCAATCCTTCTCCTCCGACTACTCAAAAATAATTCTACCATCCTTTTACTTCCCAAAGCTTGAGCATCAGTTTCGGACATCTCTCGATTGAACGGTCCCATGAGACCAGCCCCATCGACACCATACAAATCTTCCTCGTCACTCATGCCCGTGCTGAAATTCTCGTTTTGTCTGTTGACGGAATAGAAAGCAGTCCTTGAGCCTGTCGACGTTGAACCGAATTGTTTCTCAACTGCCGCACCTATGCCGCCCGGACTACGAGTGCTGATTGTGGACGCTCGTCGACCATGCTTCTTTACCAACTTTGCCGGTGTCTCCATGCTCTTGACACTCCGAAGTGTGCTGTTGGAGCCGTGGCGCTTGTGGAGTAAATTTCTGCCACTCATACTCGACATTTTTATTGCTGAGCTGGGGGCCATGATTGTGTTATTCGAGCGTAGAGAGGCTCTTGATTGTGTCGTTCGAAGCGGCGATCGAACAGGAATCGGGGGTGGAGGTGGAATTGGGATTGATATTGTACTGCCATTAGTTGATCCCCCATTCTCAAAGAGGGAAACTTGCGACCTGTTCTTCAGAATTGGTTTCAAAACTGGCGGGTGTGGAATATTGGGGTGTTGTTGAACAAGTCCCAGAGGCTGTTTTGCAACAGCCACTTTTAGTGGAGAGACCTCGGTATCTTCATCGTCAATCTGGGCACTTTCGCGGACATGGCCAGCTTGAAATGACTTTGGCATCGTCGGCATTGCATAGTTGACGTAAGCGCTGTTTTGTCTGTTCTCCTTTCCCCTCTCTAGTTTGGCAACTTCGGAAGACATCCACGTCTTCCATTCATTGGAGCCGGCTGAGCCACTCGCTCGGTGACCACCACCACTCGGCATTGAAGAACGATAGGTAGATCTGTCTATGATGATGACATCTCCTGGAGCAGAAGTTTGAGAAGTATCATTGAAGTTAGGCTCGTTATCTGCTAGCAATGACAAAGAACTATTCGTAGCTGCTGGGGTCTGTCCGCTTGTGGTCCGAGAATACAGGCTCGCACTGTAAGCTTTCTGTGATTTCTGATCATCCTCCACAGAATCATTTGGAGCATCCGTTAGATCATTCGGAATATCCTCTGATTTCCTAGAAGCATGGGTTCGAGTGGGAGAATTGCTGGTTGGAACTGGAGTTTCACCAGTGATCACAGCAGGATTGTAATCACCTGCCATGGCTCGTCGAAAGGGACTTGTGGTTCTTGTGACTGTGATTTGAGTGCCGCCAAAGAATGTTGATCGAGATTCCCGAAGACGCGATTTGGAGTCTTGGACGATTGGCTCATTTAAAATGGCCATTTCTTGCGGTGTAAGGCTAGAATCCTCGGGGACAGTATAGAATGAGGTTTTCGTACTCGGCTGGCGCGAGATTGCAATGGTTGAAGTGCTTGAGCCTGCACGAGGACGTGTACCGTCCATATTGGGAATATCATGGGGATTTTCAGAGATCTTCGGTGAGAAAACGTCATCCTCATATCGCATCCGTGCCTGCCGAAGGGAATCTGCTGGTACCCATTGATGAACATGTGTACCAGTATACCCAAACACATCTTCTGCTCGAGCCGAGTGAAAGGAGTCATGCTTCACCCACTGGTGGTTGTGATGAGAGTCTTGGCTTTCGCCCGTATCACTGCTATATTCATGTGGCACATGCCTGATTGTAGCTGGTGTATGATTTTCTCGATGTCTCTGAAAGGAACCACTACGTCGTGGGATATGCCTGGATGCAGTCAAGCTTTCCACGCTCCCCTTGTGAGAAGATGCCAGATTGTTTCTAGGATTGTTTTCATCTAATCGTTTCATTAGAGCCGAGTAAACTCTCGCGCTGTTGACAGGGGCTGGCACGGGAGGAGGAGCATATCCCGTGCTTCTGCTTTGTTGCTGAATTTTTGGATAGGCTGAAAATTGATTGGGTAATGGGGATCTTTTGAGAGATGAAGAGGAGATATGTGTTCCGTTCTCATTGATGATAGATAAACGTTGTTGTTCTCTGTTAATATGTGCTTGCACACCTTGGCTTGTAACAGTGTTCGCTGCGGTACTCGTCCAGCTTGTGACCCGAGATCCTTCATCGCTATGCTCACTTCGAAAACTTCTAACACTGCCAGCATGGGATCTAAGTTGTTCGTTTGAGCCATGTATGCGAATCGATGGATTTCGCGATGCTACCCGTGAAAGTGAAGTCTCGTCAGGGTAAGGAATATCAGAAAAGGTATCGGGAGCTCCAACCGAGCCACCGGCATATTCTCGAACGTGGGTCTCGTGCGCATCAACCTGCTGGTTAGGGATAGACACTGGCTCATCTTTGATGAGGCCTAGAACTCGTTTCAGTTTGATCTTAATTGTCTTCGAAGCTTTCCGAGCTTTGTCTCGCAATCCAGGTTCTTTAGGTTGTGTGACGGGGCTCTGGTTTTCTGATGCAACGGGTAGGCTTTGGCTATTTCCACTGCTGCTGCGAACAGACTTTCTGAAAGGTTTGTCCTGTTTCTGTGCTCGGGATCTGAAGAGGAATGAAGGCTGCTCTCGAAGTCTCTGTTGGCTTGCTTGGTGGAAGAATCGATCCCTAGCCATCTGCACCGCTTCGTCATTCTTCTGTCGAAAAGCAGCGCCTCTACCCCCTCGAAGAAAGCTCATAGACTTTGGTGCTCTGAGAGGGTTGTGAGATTGTTGACTTTGAGGTGTTCGAGAATCTGAAATACTATTGTGCCGTCCCAGATAAGAAGATGCTGCCCCGTCGGGAGTGCCATTCGAATAAAACACGTGCGGAGGCTTGAGTGGACTTAACATCGACTTCGACTTGCGGAGTCGACGGTATGATGATGGAGTTGTAATGATTTCCTGTTCGCGGTTGTAAAGCTCATCATATTCTGCCAGAGCTGTGACGAAGCTCTCTGCCGTAGTTTTACTAATGGAAGCTTTCCCAAGTGACGACGAACGACTCGGTGGTCGATAGGCCGCGGGCACAGGTGTATTCGTCGTGATTGCGACCCCCCTCAGTGTGGTAGAACTCGTTTTTGGCAGGAGTGAAGTGTTCGTCGATCTTGTAGCAACGGACTGCCTTCGATGAACCGCATTTGGGCCTGCGAAACGAACACTCGTTTGGCGCTTGATGACCTGTTCACCATCATCTGAAGAGTTGCTCTGCAGATAGGAAAGTGACAGTCGCTCTGTTTGGTTCGATGTATGCTTCCTTGGTTTGATGCCGCTGTGGCCCAAATCAGCACTTCTTCTCTCCTGCGCTCGCGCGAAGGCTAACGTTGCCGCAGCGTGTGCGTGTTGACGCGCGACCTCAGGGTCGATGGATTCATGCTTGCTGTGAACTGATGATGTTGATTTGCTTCGACTGAGTCGTTTAGAGCTGTTTCGTCGAAACATCTTGATTATGCGTGTACTCAGAAATGAAGTAATTGAAATGAAACTTGTAGAATGCAATACGGCTTCGGGCACTGCCGCACGCAGGTATTAACCAAAAGTTGCGACGCTTTGCATGGGGAAGAAAGAGGAGATGCCAAAGGAATTGGGGAATAGTACTGGGCGGGAAGGCGCTCATGGTGGAAGGCGCGATTGAGGTTTGGGGAGGAAGGAGCGTGGCCCGACTTGGGCATTGTCACCTCGTACATCAAAGGGGCAGTTTTGCAGAAATGGCTGGGTTTATTCTCAAATAGAAAACCACGTTGGAGTAAACTCGAGTACAGTTCAAAGTATTCGGTCTATTGTATATTACAACAAGAACCATTGGATAGCGACTCAAAGAAACCTGTAATCCAAATTCATACAGTAGGAAACCGAACCGTCCATCCTGCTCCCATGACCATGCTCAGACTGTAGAAAAAAACCTAAAGGGCCTATACCCTCGTGATGCATTGATGCAATGTCATAAATGTCACTAAGATTACCTCATCCCCCTCACATATCAAGCTCCTCGAAGAACTCGGAAAGCTCCTCATCAACTAACTTCTGGATCTTCTTTGAGATCTTCTCAGTCTTAGAGACCACAGACTTGGTATCCTTGACAATCTCGCCAGAGAGCATGTTGAAGTCCTTCTCAATGGCCTCCTCCAACAACTCAATGGTGGTGGGGACGTTTGAAGCGGGCTTCTTCGCACTCTTCACAGAGTAACCACCAGCCTTGATGATAGAAGAGTAGTTGGATGATCCACCACCGTTCCATGCCAAGAGGTTCTTGGTGTTTGATGGAACATCAGACAACGCACCCTCAGTGGCAATTGCGATCAAGCTCTCCTTAAGCTTCTTGGGAGTGATCTCAGCAACGGCATAGGCAGAGTCGGAGGATGGCTGAAGAGACAGGTAGTAGGCCAAAAGACCAGCAATGTGTGGAGAAGCCATTGAGGTACCGGAGATGGTGTTGACGGCATACTTGGTGCCAATCCAGGTTGAGAGGATGTTCAAACCTGGGGCAAAGATATCGTTGCAAGTGCCGTAGTTGGAGAAATAGGCGCGGGAGTCATCAATAGCAGAGGCGCCGACAGTGACAGCGTTCTCAGCAGCGGCTGGGGAGTAGTTGCAAGAATCGGCATTATCGTTGCCGGCGGCAACGGCAAAGTGGATACCAGCTGCAACAGCACCATTGACGGCACGATCAAGAGCGGGAGATTTTCCACCACCAAGACTCATGTTGGCTGCAGATCCCTTGAAGCCCTTCTTTCCCTCCTTGGCCTTCTCGGTGTGGGCATTGGCTGCCCATTCAACACCCTTAACAACATCGGCCATAGTTCCAGAGCCGTTAGACTTGAGAACCTTGACGGCATAAACGTGAGCCTTCTTGGCAACACCATACTTCTTGCCTGCAACAGTGCCGGAGCAATGAGTTCCGTGTCCGTTTCCATCCTCATCAGAATCGCCAGCTGGGATGGTCTTGCCCCAGTGTGCTCGGCCTTCGAAATCGACGTGATCAGTGTAGGTTCCGGTGTCAATAACATAAACATCAACACCCTCACCCGCATCAGCGGCATAAAGATACTTGTTGAAGTTGGAGAACCCCAAGCTACCTCTGTGGGAGATACGAGCGAGACCCCAAGGGGCGTTCTTCTCAAGCTCCCCGGTATCCTCGCCACCTAAGGCGTGGACGATAGAGTCTTTCTCAACATACTCGACCTGTGAGAGGCAAGTCAGCATACTGGTCATACGGCAGCACGAGTAATGGTGGAATATGTCACGTGTCCCATTGCCACACTTGGCGTCTAGGCAGCTAGCTTGTGTGGCTCTCGGGTCGCGTGCAGTACGAGAGCAGTAAGCTCGAGGAGGCAGGTATCCTCAACTATCGTTCATATGCCAATTGGGTATTGGACAGGAATGGATAACAAGAGAGAAGAAGCTTCAAAAGGGCACTTACATCAGGATGTCTGCGAACCTTCTCAATGACGGAGTCATCGAAATGGCCGGAATAACCCAGGAAATCCCCAGCGATGTTGTATGTGTGTTTGAGACCTTCAAAGATCTCTGTTGTAATGGGGAATTGAGAACGCTTTCGGAGCTCGGTTCGGACGTTCTCGTTCTCGAGGTGAGTGGCTTGCACCCAGTCGTGGTGCTCTGCGGCGGAGGCAGCAGAGACGTGCTTCTTGAACACGACAATGTAGGAATCAGGGACGGTCTCAGCATTCACTGATGAGAGAATGGGAGCAGCACCATCGTGGATGGTCTCGGTGCTGAAGGTTGGTGCCGATGACGCCAGCAACGGCAATAGCGACAAGCCGATAAGCCCTCGCATAGTGAAGGAGTATAGGATGGAAGAAAGAGATGGGGAGAAGGTCTGCCTGCGACGCTGGACAAGTATGATGATGATGGAGAGGGCGAGCGATGAAGACAGTTGTAGGTGCTGTCTTCGAGATGTGTGAGGAGGATGTTGTTGATGGAGAGAAGAGGGAAGAGGGAGTTTGAGATGGAGGGAGCTCTAGCAACGAGCCCGCCTAAGGTCACTGGGGCGAAGCGCCGCTAACCGCAAGCAGCCTGATTCGTTATCTGGGTTGTAGAGTCATGCACCTGATAACAAAGGCGGAGAGCTCCATTGAGTCTATTCTGCCCATTCATCGCCGCTCCGCAGGATCAAATAGCGCACGACAGGTCGGACAGGTCGGACAAGGTCATTGTGAACGGGTGCATCATCCGCTGGTCAATCACATCATTACGCGCATCTCACAGAGTCACCGATCGGATGCAGTGCAGCTTACGGTGCGGTGTTTCTGGTTCTTTTTAAGCTCTAAACATTGCCGAATCGAGGAGCTTTGGAGTTCCAGATGCACTGCTGACGGAAGTGAGTGCCTGGAGCTTCCCATCCACAGCTCTGCTGCAACCGGGCCAACCCCACACAAGGCGTTGACCTCACTGCCTCCAGCTCGCTGTTCGAGCTACGAGTAACGAGTTACGAGTTACGATGTTGGTGATGGGGTTGGGGGCCACACCTTCAACCAGGCACCGGCGTCACGATAATGCTGTTTTGGTTACACTGCGAAGATATAGGTACTAAGGCTACCTTTGTTGAGCTTCCAGCACCTAGCGCTTCCCCAAGTATCTCTGTACCTGATCATCTTGACGCTCGGCTCGAGGTGGCCGTGGGCTCCGGTACAGAGGCGAGTGAGACACCCTTCACCCGCCCGCGCCCACATGACTCCTCTTTCAGGGACCTCACCAAGGCGGAATGGTGTCTGACGCTGCCTTGTCTGCCTGCAATCCTGACAGTGTCTTCACGTGCATGTGAGAGCGTGGGGTTCCAAGGCGAGAGGCTTGGTAGACGATAGGTATTGGATGTCACGGGCTGAGGTCCTGGAACAAATATGTGGTTCCTGAGTTGCTGCATCTCCCCAGCAGACAAATAACAGATCGCCACAGTATCTTGAAGCCTCGGGGTGTTCTTCATTTTATGCGTTCATTACTAGTGTTAATGTTGTATTGCTTAGTCACTTAGTGCAAGGTACGAACCTGGTGAGAAGAGCTGGACAAATGGCTACGCCGAAAAGTCCCTGCATGAACACAATGATCCTCAAGCAGCAGGCTTGTATTTAATAAAAGATTAGCGTTGTTAGGTAATGGGATTCTCAGGACAGCTTGTTCAACTAATCAATTTAATTAATACGCTTCCCAGACTGCCAAGGATCATATCTTGTGAGCGATAATGGAAGCTATCGCAGGTCAGCTTTTAAAGAGTTACAAGAATTATTTTTAAAAACAGAGAAAGAAAGAGCTTGAAGTTAACTTCTTCAAACGTTTTATACCGTTAACAATGCCCTTACCTGTGTGCTGCGTTTGGTCAATTACTCACAAGACCAAACCTCTAAAGTCATCTATCTTGTGCTTACGCGAGGTGACCCGCAAGTATGCGAAACTTCGCGACGCAAGCAGCAGCATTGCGACCCCGAATAGAAACTCAGCCTCACGAACAACTAACACCATCCTCGTTGCTTGTACCCGATGTGCCAGACTTTTGCTTTCGACCCCTTCTCTTTGCATATATGATCTTCCAGCAACTCTGGCCCGAGGTCTCCTAGCTTTCTAAATCTAGGTATCCGCAGACACAATTCGATGCAAGTAAGCTGCGCAAGCTGCCTGGAAGTCCCACGGGCTCAAGACCGCTGCGACAGATGAGGGCCGACTGCTGGAATAGAGTCAATCTCCAAGATTGAGGAGGTGCATAGCGATGGCCTCTCGAACGCGGCGGCATCGCTCGTCGACCGTCGCATCGTCTCCACCAGAAAGCACGAAAGCTACAGCGGAATTGCAACTACTCCTCGATAATCTTTGCAATACGCTTCGCACGCCAGTAGACAATGCATATCCTGATCTTGCTACTCTCATCGACCAGACCCAGTCTATCTGCCAATACCTCATTGCCTCGAATCCCTCTTCCCAAGCAAACGATGACTTCCGGCATTTGCACGGTTTCCAAATCCTCTTCGATACCCTCCGTGCATTTTCAGGCTTCTACCATCCGACAAAGAGGGATTTGAAAGATAAGACATGCCTCTTTGAGCTGCTCGGGATCATACTTGGGATACTTGCTCAAACTTTCCGCGAGCATTATGGGAATCGGAAATATTTCCAGCGAAGAGTGGAAGGTGGCGGCTGGGCTGCGTTGGAACAAACGATAGCCAGCATTGGCATTGGAGGAAGCGAATCTGATATTTGGGGAGAAGGGCAGTTATTTGGGCGGCTATTGTCCTTTGCTCTAGACGACAAGAGGTTCGAAGCCCTTTGCCAAAAAGCGGCTAAACTGCACCCTTCTATGGAACAACAAGATGCTTCTGGAAAGGTCAAGGATGATGAGTACTTTTCCGGGAGCGAGTTAGCTTTGAAGGAACCGCTTGATATTGTTGCCAGAGACGAGAGAATACTGAAGCTTGTGGAAAACAAGCTTCAAGCGATAGTGCGAGACAGTGCTTTGCTATACAATGCAGACATTGTCCCTACAATTATCGATTTCTGGAAAACAATACCCCGGGCATCAGACAAGTCGGTGAACCCAGCTGCACTAGCTGTTATTCTGACCTTGTCCAAGATTGCCTCCGTTTCCAACCACAACCTTCTAGCTGTTCACGCCACAGGCATTTTATCTACATTACTCCCAATGGCTTTTGATGATGAGTCGCCTCTGGCAGCTCCAGAGCGACATTCTGTTAAACTTCTATGCGGATCTCTCATATCTCTTGGTGTTAGCACCCTGAGCGATGCGCAGTATCTTATTTCAAGCAAATCCCCTGCTGCGGCAGACTTTCTTGTTCAGTCTCTAAAGACTTCTCACAGGCCTGCTTATCTCCAATTCGACCTCTCCTTGAACGGGTATGCATCGGTAGAGCTTCCAACTTTGGGCAGGTCATTTCCTCCACCATCAAGCTCTGCTGGCTATACATTCACAGCGTGGATTCATGTGGATCAATTTGACCCAAATTCTCATACTACAATCTTTGGAGCTTTTGACTCCACACAAACATGCTTTGTTCTTGGCTACCTTGAAAAGGACACTCACAACTTCATTCTCCAAACATCTGTCACGTCTGCTCGTCCCAGTGTAAGATTTAAATCTACAGTGTTTGAGGAGGGCCAATGGTACCACATTGCAATTGTCCACCGACGGCCGAGAACTATATCTTCGAGTAAAGCGGCTTTATACGTAGATGGAGAGTTCGCCGAGCAGGTCAAATGCCAGTACCCCACTCCACCTCCCCTCTCAAATGCGAGCAACGAAAGCTTTGCCTCTTTTACATCTTCATCCGCCAAGACGAATCCTGTGCAGGCCTTCCTCGGAACACCACAGGACCTCTCAACTCGCCTTGGACCAGGTGTGGTCTTTTCCCGGTGGTCATTAGCATCCGCACATCTTTTCGAGGATGCGCTTAGTGATGATCTGATCGCAGTTTATTTCAGACTTGGACCACGATACAATGGAAATTTCCAAGATTGCCTTGGCTCATTTCAGACTTATGAAGCTTCCGCAGCCCTAGGAATGCGGAATGAGCTTATGCACCCTGGAAAGGACGAGAATTCTGATATTATTAGTGCAATTCGTGAGAAAGCTAGCACTCTCGTTCCAGAGAGTCGCATTTTGCTTAGTATTCTTCCTTCTGCCGTCCTTGGTGACGATGATCGACATAAGAATCCAGAATCACAACTCCTCCGTTCTTTGAACCGAACGTCAGCCAACAATTTATTCCAGCTTACACACAATAATGGGACTTCCTTGGCTATCAACGCAGCAGTTCCTTCTATCAATGAAGCATTAGTTCGTGCGCAGGGAACTGCAGTGCTAACTGGTGAGCCGACCGTCGTCGTACCTCAGTCACTAGATGATACTCTATGGCGACTTGGTGGCTTAGCGGGGATTTCTCTGAAGCTTGTTGAGCAGGCCACCACTAAAGACGAGATTGTGCGAGCTGTTGAGATTTTGTTTGAAAGCATCAAAGGAAGCTGGCGAAACAGTGAAGCGATGGAAAGAGAAAATGGTTATGCCATTCTCGGTGCTTTGCTTCGCGGGAAGCTAGGCGCTGGCGTTGTCGTCTCTTCTAGCACGAATGGTCCTGAGGCTTCGCAAATGACTGCTGAAGATCGAGAACAACTTGGTTTTCAATTATTGAGCCTTGCCCTGGATTTTGTTGGTTATAATCATGAGAAGCCAGAGGAGTCTTTCATCATCAATCCTTTAGCTTATCGAATCCTGCTTGTCGACTTCGACATGTGGCGAAAAACTGCTCTCATTACGCAAAAGCTGTACTACAAGCAGTTTATTACATTTGGAGTGAACAGCAAATTTCACCAATTCAATTCTCGCAGACTTTTTCGAATGAGTAAGTGTCTGGGTACTTCCAGATAAGGTCCTCACTAACAAATTCAGGGATTGTGCGAAGATTTCTAGATGCTCTCAAAGCAGAAAGTTTCTCCCACGATGTCTTCCCTTCTTTTATGGAAGCTTTCACAAGCTTAGTGAAGTGCAACATGACGTCCGAAGTCTTCCGGTCACTCTCTCTGTTTATTACCTACGCGTATCACAAACCTACCACCTCTACTTCGCGAACGCCGAAAGTCCAGGGCGGAACTATGCCCAGTCGGTCTAACACCGTTTTAAATGCCCTAAAGAGACCGCCTATAAGTCTGTTGTTTGATGGAAAAGATATTACATCCAGTTCTCTGTCTAAGAGGGAGCTTGGTAACAAGATTTTGGAAATGTATACAGAGATCGTTTGCGAGAAAGGCAGCACTTCCAACATCAGAAAATTCGCACGTACCGTAACAAATAAAGTAAGTCTCAAAAATATGGATTGCTTCACGTATCTAACGTCGACAGTGGCTTTTACATCTGTTGACGGAAGATGATCCTGAAGTTGTAGTCCTCGGCACAAAAATTCTGGCTCGGCTTCTCGTCGTTCACGGCTCAAACTATGCTACAAAGTTCTCCTCTAAAACTGGTGGCTTTGCCATCATGCGTTATAGATTGAAGCGATGGTGGGATATTTCAACGCTGTGGCCTATATGTTTCAGCATTTTATTTGCTCAAGATGTGGCAGAGATTGATTTTGAGAGGCCCTTCGAGCTCTTCAGTCTTCTCGAGAACTTTAGTAACAGCAAAGTCGTGTACCCAGGGATATTGCCGGTGATCACGGCCATGCTGCAACATGGTCTGAAGGATGTTCTTCGTCACCAAGATGATCCGGACTCTCCCCTGAATGATCGAAACACCAATCAAGATCAGTCATCAAGTCTCAGCGTACCGAATGGTCCATCTCGCCGGAGATCGATGTCTTTGACCAAAGAGTTAGAATCCCGTCGTAAGTTTCTACCCTTGCAAACTATGAAAATCTATACTTACGTGTCCACAGAAACGCAACAGACAAGAAAGGTGCGTCTTGGTGGTCAAGCCTCGGTTTTGCATACTGTGATTCGCTTTTTTGCGGATTTGCATTCAAAATCCGAAGCTTTTAGAGACTTTGCGATTTCTTCGGATTATATAAGGCTCCTGCTTGCTGTTCTCTTTCCCGTGGTTGTGAGCACGGATGCTGTTAGTCCGGAAACCGAGTTGCATTCGCGAGACTCGGCATTGACATTCGAGGGCGATGATGTTATTATCCGACCAATATCCAGGGCGACAACCACACCTGCACCCATCGTTCGGACTTCGACAGTAGAGACAATGCTTCCACCAAGTCCCACCGCTCCTAGGGCAAAACCACTCCGCCGGGGGTCGTCTTTCATCTTGTTAACGTCCAGGCCATCCGAGTTCAGCCCCTCATCTGCGCGACTCAACCTTGTTATGTCCCCCAAGAAGAAGGTTGCCACCCAGAAAGTCAGCAACTCCCTTGTCGAGGGACTACTCGAACTAGTCATCAATATTTTTATTGATCAAATTATGGTTCGGAAGGAGTTCCCCGGGTTTGGTCTCTTTTCGAAAGTGCCTCCTGGATTTCAAGAACATCAGGCTTATTTTGAATCCTACCTGCTTCGCAACACTATCTCGGAGCTTGGGAATAATATTCAGCTCGACCAGAAGTCTTTGTGGGAACCGAAGATCATACAAAATATGGCACGCTTTGTTACCCACATGGGCGAGGCTATCTTCGAAGGGTGGTTTTTGAGTGGCGCAGAACCCCTGTTAGATTTTGCCGGAACTCTGCTCGAATATCTTCAACGACCTGAGATAGCGAAGATTAAGACCGTTCGACTTTGCAATCAGGCTATCCTAGTCATCAAAAGTGTATTCCTCCGGGTGGTTCTCCTGCGTCTCTCTGAGCTTGACAGTGCTCAAGTACCGGAAGACGAAGCAATTGCATTCATGGACAAGCTTTTGTACTGGCAAACCGTTATGTTATCTTCAGACGGCGATGAAGACGAGTATCTGAAGCTCATATGTTATCAGCTGTACATAAAGTTGGTCGATTCAAGAACACCTATCCGCCTGACTGCGGCAAACCTTTGGCGCATCACATTAGTGCAGAAGCCGGAGGAAACCTCGTCAATATTTCAGCATGCAATGTCGAGCGAGCATAAGCACCTGACATCTGGCTTTAAGAAACTTATGGAGCTTGACAACGAGACTTTTGTTGCTTGGGTTGATGAACAGAGGGCGGAATTAGACGCATTATTCTTCGGGGCGATGTCCAAAGCTTGGGAAGATTTCGTGAATACGGAAAATCAGAAGACAGAAGAAAGTGCTAAGATTCGGGTTACCAGGCGTCGAGAGAGGCTTCGGCAGTGGCACAATGAGGATCTCACTGATGAGAAAGTGCTTTTCTCACATGATCTTGCAACTTCCTCTTGGACAAAAAACATCTATGCGGCAGAGCATCTCAAACATCAGAGAGCGCAGCAAGATCAACAAGACAATTTCAGCTTCCTAGCTTCTACATTTTCA
Source organism: Cudoniella acicularis (assembly GCA_013054445.1). Taxonomy (NCBI): domain Eukaryota; kingdom Fungi; phylum Ascomycota; class Leotiomycetes; order Helotiales; family Helotiaceae; genus Cudoniella; species Cudoniella acicularis. The sequence goes on from JAAMPI010001076.1 coordinate 13,599, forward strand.
AAGATGAATAGGGAGCTACATAGGCCGTGTGCTGTGTTTGACAACGGATCGCAGACAAAATGGAAGCTCGATCGGACAGAAGGACGGAATCGTATGCGACTACGAATGCTTCCAGATCGTACAGCACCAGCGTACGACTACCAACCAAAACGTAGAACTACGGAGACCGGTACAACGAGTGCGTTGAAATTGAACACAAAACTCGCGTTGCCAGTAGCGCCATCAATCACGACGAGTCCAATGACCTCCGTCCCACAGCATGATTTTGATGGGCAAGACGATTCCCAACACGAATCGCTAGTAAATATACAGAACGAACAGCAAAATGGACCAGACCAAACCGTCATACCTGAGGAGGACTTTGAGCTTGTTGAAGACCCGAACGAACCCGGCGATGGTGACGATGCCTACGAAGACAAGAATCGAAAAGTTATGCGAAGTCTTCAGCGAGGCGATCAGGTCCAACAGGTTTTCAATATCTCGAGAATCATTGGTCTAGAGGCTTGCGAAGGGTTGCTGATTATCGGCAAGGATTCCCTTTATCTCATCGACAATGTTTTCCAGAGATCCGATGGAGAGATTGTGAACGTTGCGCAGGCTCCACCTGAGGAGAGGGACCCATATCTGCAAATGATTGCTGGTCCGCCTAGTGCCAAGGTGACAAGTAAACGAGCGAACTCAATCAGAGCTGATCAAGAATCCAGGAGTTGGAAATGGAACGATGTGCTCAGTATTTCGAAACGTCGATTTCTTTTTCGAGATGTTGCCGTCGAAGTGTTCTTCACCGACGGTCGGAGCTATTTGTTAACTGCTCTCTCACCCCCAATGAGAGATGACCTTTTTGCAAAGCTCACCTCGAAGGCACCGCATACAACTGGGAGCTCAAACCTTCCAAACCCGGAGGATGGATGGCGTCTCGAGGCCTTGAAAGTCTCTGAAGAAAACCCGACCACTTTTGGCTCAAAATTTGGAAGCATATTCAACTCATCGGCATGGAATCCAGCAATGCGGAGATGGGCAAAAGGGGAGATATCAAACTTTCATTATCTGATGCTCGTCAACACCATGGCTGGCCGAACTTTCAACGACCTCACGCAGTATCCTGTTTTCCCTTGGGTGCTGGCTGATTACACCAGTGAAGAGTTGGACTTGGATAACCCAGCTTCTTACCGAGATCTTTCCAAGCCTATGGGTGCGCAACACAATTCACGTGCTGCCGAATTTGTGGAAAGGTACAAGACATTTGCAGACATGGCTGATGAAAACACGCCCGCTTTCCACTATGGTACTCACTATTCGTCTGCCATGATTGTTACCTCTTATCTCATCAGGCTCCAGCCTTTTGTGAAATCATTCCTGCTTCTCCAAGGAGGGAGTTTTGATCATGCAGACCGAATGTTTTATTCCATTCAAAAGGCATGGCAGTCCGCGTCCAAGGACAATATGACTGATGTTCGGGAACTTATCCCCGAATTTTTCTTCCTTCCCGAATTTTTAACCAACCATAACGACTACAATTTTGGTACGAGACAAAGCGATGGGGGAGCCGTTGATACAGTGCAACTCCCACCATGGGCGAAGGGCGATCCCAAGATTTTCATCGCCAAACACCGAGAGGCGTTGGAAAGTTCCTATGTTAGCAAACATCTTCACCAATGGATTGATCTCATCTTTGGCTGTAAACAACAAGGAGAGGCTGCTATCGAAAGTGTCAATGTATTCCATCATCTTTCATACCACGGAGCCACAAATCTAGACAACATCCCAGACGAGGAAGATCGAAGGCGTACCATCAGCATCATTCACAACTTTGGACAAACACCATACCAAGTATTTTCTAGGCCACATCAAGCTCGTGACGAAGTGCGCAACCGGATAAGGAGACTCGATACGTCGGCAGTAGGACTGACTCGACTACCATTTCGGCTCTTTGAAAGCAATGAACGTGTTGCGTCCCTCATTTACTCGTCGAAGCTTGACCGTCTTCTCTGCGCCACAGCATTCAGGCTGAATCTTCCTCCCTACTACGATAAATATCTCGAATGGGGGTTTGCCGACAACAGTGTTCGTTTCTTCTTTAATGAGAGCAAAAAGCTTGCTGGGCTCTTCGAAAACCTCCATCAAGGCCAATTGTCTTGTGCTATTTTTGCATCGTCGCAGACACTCATTACGGCTGGCGAGGATTGTGTACTTTCCGCTCATACTGTCGTTACATCCCCTTCCAAGCCTGTGGAGCTACAACCGCGCTCGTCACTCTTCGGCCACAAGACCCCCGTCACAACTCTAGCCGTTTCGAAATCATTTTCAACTCTCTTGTCGGCATCGTCAGATGGTATAGTCCTCTTGTGGGATTTGAACCGTATGGACTTTGTTCGAAAACTAACACATGGACGACAAATCGAATGTGCTCGCATCAACGATGTATCTGGTGAAATTCTACTATGTCGCGGTCAAAAGGTTGCATTGTTTACACTTAATGGGGAGCCGATACTGGAGCAAAGTGTTTGCCAAGAGCATGATGATTATATTTGTTCCTGCGCGTGGTACGAAGGCACAGGAAATGAATGGCTTGAGAATACCATTCTCTTCACTGGTCATAGAAGAGGAGTAGTTAATGTTTGGAGAAAGGTTGTCGCTCGAGGGCCAATCGCAAACTGGAAGCTCGAATTGGTCAAGCGACTGGATCATACGGATAACAGGAAAAAAGGAGATGATACAGGAACAGCACTTGGAGGTACAAATGGGCATTTCAATACCGAAGCGGCAATTACGTGCATCACACCTATGCCACAGGTTCTCTACACTGGAGATGAGGACGGGGGAGTGGTATGTCACTCCATCAAACTTATTTGAACATAAGCTAATGGTTCTCACAGTACGAATGGGATTTAGTCCAGAGAGAAAGATAGACTTCACTGTTGGTCTGGCGCGGGTGCTTATAGACGAGGAGATGGACTTAACTTATGATCTTGGCGTATGCGATGATTGAGTACTGTAGAAATTAAGAAGAACACGAACGAGTACAGATACGACTGACGAGCGATGCATAAGGGAGGCGTTTTGAGTGAATCATGGTGGGTGGCATAGGGGGTTTATGTATCTAGGCATTGGATGCACTATTCAGAATGAATACAGCAGGTATATTCTTTCTTGAGATGAGATGAGAAGTTGATGTGAATGACTTGCTGATATTTAATCGCCATGTGATTTGGGATACAAAGCTACGAGGACATTTATGTAAACGCTTGTACAATGAATGACTTGATACTTGTGAGACATTACTACGGCGGTCTGTAGGTCTCACCCCTATTTTCCCCCACTTCCCACTTTCCGTAAATAGCCTAGCGTCGCTAAGAAGGTCAAACATAAGGGACGTGCTCAAGCTTGACGCGACTTCCCCTCTCTCAGTCGCAATCCTCAGCTCGCTGCCATATAAAAACTCGCAATTGGGAAATAAATACATCCCATCCCGAACAATTCCCCCTGTCGTGAATCCAAACATCACAATGGACAAATCACCCTTTCCAAGTCATTCGGCTCAAAACCCCCCGACGACAATATCGTCCCAAAATCTCCGCTTCAGTCCTAACACTCATACTCCTCATCCTCAGCCTGCAATTCGTGGTTCTCCCTCGATATGTATCACAACCCTCACCTGCTTCCATCAAGCTCACACAATTCCATCTCGATGCCTTAGATGTAGAGTTAAAGAAATGTGCGGGGTATCACACCCCACCCGTCAAATACCCCGTGACGCTCGCTGGTTCGAGGACGAATCCACGATGGAATGAGAAGACGGGACAGAATGCGACGGTTGTTTTGCGGAATGCGAGGCTGTTTGATGGGGAGAGTATTTTGAAGGGGAGTGTTGATGTGGTGTTTGAGAGGGGGATTATTGTTTCTGTTTCAGCTGCTGGACTGCCACCCCAGTCTTGAGTGATGGAGAACGTGAGGATTTTTGACCTCGAAGGGAAGTATGTCACACCAGGCTTAATAGACATGCATTCTCACCACCTCTCCTTCGCCTGGCCCCTCTTCAGCTCCACAGACGACACCAACGAAGTGAACCCCGAAACCGGCCCCCTAACACCCCAAGTCCGCATCATCGACTCCATCAAAGCCTACGACATCGCCACCACCATCATCGCCTCAGGCGGCGTTACCACCTCACTCATCTTACCCGGCTCAGCCAATATCATGGGTGGCGAAGCTGTTATTGTGAAGAATTTACTCAAGTCGGGTGAGAATAGCGAGGAAGTTGTTGAGGAGATTTTGCTAGAGCATGGTGTGGAGAAGGCGGAGCGGAGACGATATATGAAGATGGCTTGTGGGGAGAATCCGAGGAGGGTGTATAAGCACACCCGTATGGGTAATGCGTGGAAGTTTCGCGCCCATATGACGCGTGCGAGGGAATTGCTGCAAAAACAAGATGCGTGGTGCTTAGAAGCTGCTGTCTTGAGAGAAAACGGCCATGCTGCTGCTATTACTGAGTTTATGGGGAAGAGAGTGGAGGAGGGAAGTGCGGAGGAGTATTTAGAGTTTGATAGCAGTATTGCGATGTTGAGGGGCCAGGTTGGTGTAAATGTGCATTGCTATGAGACGGAGGATTTTGAGGATATGATTAGTCATAGTAAGGAGTTTGGGTGGAGGATTCAGGCTTTTCATCATGCGCTTGATGCGTGGGAGGTGCCCGAGTTGATTAAGGCTAGTGGAGAGTAAGTTGGTGTTGTGATATTCTGGGATTGGCGATTGACCAAATCCGAATAGGAACATTACGATTGCGACTTTTGCGGAGTTTGGACTCTATAAGAAGGAAGCCTATGAAGCGAATCTTTGGGCTGGCAAGATTCTTGCCGAGCATGGGGTTCCTGTGGCGTATAAATCTGTGAGTTGAAATGAAATGGCCTGGTTTTTATAGCACTTATTGACCATGAACAGGATCACGTCGAAGTGGAAACAAATGCGAAATATTTACTGTTCGTCTTTCTTCCAAACTTGAAGGGCACACTGTTAATTTCATTTTCTTAGTTTTCAAGCAGCAACAGCCCACTCATTCCACCTCCCCGAAGACCTAGCCCTCCAATCCGTCACCAGCGTCCCCGCAAAATCTCTTGAAATTGACCACCGAGTCGGCTACGTCCGGTCAGGATACGATGCCGATCTTGTTGTGTGGGATTCCCATCCTCTGTCCATAGGAGCCACAGCTTTACAAGTCTACATTGATGGCCGGGCCACCTTAGACGAGAAGACTGTCGAGGAATCTGGTGTTCTCTCCAAGGCCCAGTCAGAAGACAATACCCCAAAACTTCGGCCCCTCGTTGCTGCGGATGTCAAAGAAGAAACTTGCAACGCGGCAGAGCAAGCAGATTCGAGGATCGTCATCAATGGCATTAAAACCTCCTTCCTCTCTTCTCTTTCTCCATCGCTCACAACTGACAATACCGACCAAGAAGAACTAACAATGGTCCTCTCCTCCGGCAAAATCATCTGCTTCTCCACCCCCTCCGAATGCCTCACCCACACCAGCACCTCCAACCCCAACTCCACAACCATAACCCTCACAAACGGTCACGTCCTCCCCGGCCTCACCGCCGTATCCCGCACCCTCGGCCTCCAAGAAATAGAAGGCGAACCCAGCACCTCCGACGGGCGCATCAAGACCTCCTCTTCCACGCTCTCCCCAGAAACCATCGTCTACGCAAAATACGGGATCCATCTTGACGGGCGGGCTTTTGATCGCGCGAGAATTGGGGGGATAACGAAGGGGGTGAGCGTGCCGATTTCGGGCGGTGGGTTTGTGGGTGGTGTTAGTGTGGAGTTTAGGGTTAGTGGGAAGAGGGGCATCTTGGAGGGTGGAATCGTGAGGGAGGATGTTGGGGTGCATTTTGGGGTTGGGCAGGGGGTTAAAGGTTGGCGTTTCCTTTCTCTGGAAATTGAAAGAGAAGAAAGAAGTTTAGATGCTGATATTTGTCAAAGGGGACGCATTACCAACGGTCTCGTCTGGGATCGCGAAACTCCGCCAGATTCTGTCGGAAAACGGGGGAAAGGATAATATTTATGGGAAAGCTGCAAATGGCAGTATTCCTCTTGTTGTTCATGCTGATAACGAGGTATGTGCTGACCTCTCTATCTACACTGCGTCTACTTACCGCTAATGACAAAAACGCAGTACGACATAGCGCAACTGATTAAAATCAAAGAATCTTACCCCGAAATAAATCTAGTTGTCTACGGAGGCTCAGGGGCACATCTTGTTCGTCCCTTCCCCTTTCCTCCAGTCTCCCTCCACTCTTTCCCTTTTCTCTTCCCTTCACCTCACCTCCACCCTCTCCCACACCCAACTAACCGCAAAAACAGGTAGCAACCCACCTCTCCCACGCCAAAATCCCCATAATCCTAACCTCCAACCGTGGCGCCCCGGACACCTTCGAGAAAATCAACGCCTTACCAGGCCCACCACTCAGCCACTCTCCCGCCTCCATCCTCTCCAAAGCAGGCGTGAAATTCGGCTTAGCCATCGATGGCGATTCACACATCCACGACCTCCCCTTGGAAGCGGGGTGGGCGGCTAAGTACGCGGGGTTGGGTCAGAAGGAGGCTGTTGATCTTGTTTCGAGAAATATTGAGGAGATTTTGGGGCTAGGGGGTGAGGAAAAGGGAGTGATGGGGGATTTTGTT